>PIJE02001626.1:25789-100573 GCA_002895965.2 Coryphaenoides rupestris
TCTCCGAGAACAACCTGCTCGACCCTCATCAGTCAGGCTTCAAAGCGGCGCACTCCACGGAGACGGCCCTGCTTGCAGTATCAGAGTCCCTTCGCGACGCCAGAAGCTCTTCCCTCTCATGTTTCTCTCCTTCCCCCCCTCAGACACCCACATCGCAACACGCATCTCAAAATGCCTGGCCGACATCAGCAGATGGACGACCGCCAACCACCTGAAGCTCAACCTCGACAAGACTGAGCTTCTCTTCATACCGGGTAAAGACTGCCCTCAGATGGACCTACTTGTCACCATCGAGGACATCGAAGTCTCCCCTGCACCCACGGCAAGGAACCTTGGCGTGGTATTGGATGACCAGCTGTCCTGCAACGCCAACATTACCTCTGTGGCCCGAGCTTGTAGAATTGCTCTCTACAACATCCGCAAGATCCAGCCCTTCCTCACACGTGAAGCAGCGCAGATCCTGGTCCAAGCGCTCGTTATCACTCGTCTCGACTACTGCAACTCTCTCCTGGCTGGACTCCCCGCCTCAACAATCAAGCCCTTACAACGCATCCAGAACGCAGCAGCACGCCTCGTGTTCAACCTACCTAAATTCTCCCATGTAACCCCCCTCTTCCGCAACCTCCACTGGCTCCCGGTAATCGCTCGCATTCGATTCAAGACACTGGTACTGACTTTCATGGCTGTCAACGGAACCGCCCCTACCTACCTCCAAAAATTAGTCCGACCCTACGCCCCAGCCCGAGCACTCCGCTCAGCAACTTCTGCCAAACGACTGTACCGCCTCACTAAAACAGCCAAACATCGCTCTTCCAAGTCCCAACTCTTCACGGTTCTGGCTCCGCAGTGGTGGACTGAGCTCCCGGCTCACGTCAGGACAGCCGAGTCGCTCGCCAGCTTCCGCAAGAGACTCAAGACCCACCTGTTCAGAGTTCACCTGGACTCTACATAACCCCCCTCCTTAACAAGAGACTCAAGACCCACCTGTTCAGAGTTCACCTGGACTCTACATAACCCCCCTAGCACTAACCTGCGTGTTTATATGTCTTAACACTTATTAATGGCACTTAGCATTGTAGGGTATCACACTGCTCAGCCTCCCCGGGAAAGTTTATTCCAGGGTGCTGGAAAGGAGGCTCCGGCCGATTGTCGAACCTCAGCTCCAGGAGGAACAATGCGGTTTCCGTCCTGGCCGTGGAACAGTGGACCAGCTCTTTACCCTCGCAGGGTTGTTGGGGGGCGCATGGGAGTTTGCCCATCCAGTCTACATGTGCTTTGTGGACTTGGAGAAGGCCTATGACCGTGTCCCCCGGGGAATCATGTGGGGGGTACTACGGGAGTATGGGGTACCGGGGCCGTTGGTACGTGCCATTCGGTCCCTGTACGAACAAAGTGCGAGCTGCGTCCGTATTCTCGGCACAAAGTCAAGCATGTTCTCAGTGGGTGTTGGACTCCGCCAAGGTTGCCCCTTGTCACCGGTTCTGTTCGTGATCTTCATGGACAGAATCTCAAGGCGCAGCCGAGGTGAGGAGAGTGTCCGGTTTGGGGACCTCAGAATTGCATCTCTGCTCTTTGCAGATGATGTGGTTCTGTTGGCTACATCAGACTGTGACCTCCAGCATGCACTGGGGCGGTTTGCAGCCGAGTGTGAAGCGGTCGGGATGAGAGTCAGCACCTCCAAGTCTGAGGCCATGGTTCTCTGCCGGAAAACGGTGGAGTGTTCCCTCCGGGTTGGGAGTGAGTTGCTGCCCCAAGCGAAGGAGTTCAAGTATCTCGGGGTCTTCTTCACGAGTGAGGGCAAAATGGAAGGCGGGAGATGGACAGACGGATTGGTGCAGCGTCTGCAGTGATGCGGGCCCTGTACCGGTCCGTTGTGGTGAAGAGGGAGCTGAGCCGGAAGGCGAAGCTTTCGATTTACTGGTCCATCTATGTTCCAACCCTCACCTATGGTCACGAGCTTTGGGTAGTGACTGAAAGAATGAGATCGCGGATACAAGCGGCCGAAATGAGTTTCCTCCGCAGGGTGGCTGGGCTCAGCCTTAGAGATAGGGTGAGGAGCTCAGACATCCGGAGGGAGTAGAGCCGCTGCTCCTCCGCATCGAAAGGAGTCAGCTGAGGTGGTTCGGGCATCTGATTAGGATGCCCCCCGGGCGCCTCCCTTTGGAGGTTTTCCGGGCACGTCCAACTGGGAGGAGACCCCGGGGCAGACCCAGAACCCGCTGGAGAGATTATATATCTCGTCTGGCCTGGGAACGCCTCGGGATCCCCCAGGAGGAACTAGAGAGTGTGGCTGGGGAGAAGGAAGCCTGGGGGGCCCTGCTTAGCCGGCTGCCACCGCGACCCGACCCCGGATAAGCGGACGCTAATGGATGGATGGATGGATGGATGGACTTAGCATTGTTGTTCATTCTCAGATGTTGTATCATGCTTAGAATTGCACGCCTGCCCAGCTACTTATGCAGGCAACTTGGCAATTATGAAACTCGTTCTATTCGTGTCCTAACTATGAATGCTCTAAACCTGCTCTATTCTTATCTTCAGGTACCACAGTGATATATTGCTGCCTCTCCTTCAACAAATGTACTCTTTGTAAGTCGCTTTGGATAAGCGTCTGCCAAATGCCCTCAATGTAAATGTAAATGTAATGCTCTTCGGGCATTGCTCACCAAAGGCTGGACATTGTCTTGGTGCTGTGAGCCACACCACTAGCAGCTGAACATCCCGTAGTCTGCTGTACAGGCCACCTCCGCTGTGCAGGTCTGTGCGTACCATCTTCCCTAGCTTGTGATTGCACCAACAGCCGCTCTGTCATTCATGTCCCCCGTGGCCACTGTCATCTGGCTGAACATCGGCCCATGCAGTTGGGGCAGCTTCACTCACACGGTAGACCTTGATGGCCCCTTCTAATGTCTGCTCGGTTTCCCTCAGTAGACTTTGTCTGACCTTTTGATCCTCCATGCCAAACCCGATCTGGTCCCGGCTCATAGAGTGCCTCATGGAGAAATGTTGCATGACTGTGCTTTTAACTTCAGGTCAGTCAGAAAGTGAGCAAAAGTTTCACATTGTTGCTACATCCGGGAACAAAATATGTACATATCCTTCGTATGTTGAGAGCAATGGCCAAAAAATATATCAAACACTTTATCCAATTTCTCTCCATC
Source organism: Coryphaenoides rupestris (assembly GCA_002895965.2). Taxonomy (NCBI): domain Eukaryota; kingdom Metazoa; phylum Chordata; class Actinopteri; order Gadiformes; family Macrouridae; genus Coryphaenoides; species Coryphaenoides rupestris. The sequence goes on from PIJE02001626.1 coordinate 28,951, forward strand.
TTGATTTTCATATGCAAACCTATTGTACACTTCTATGGCTTGTGAGACTGCTGTTGTTAGCAGTAACTCTACCTTCCTAGCATCTGGCTTTGTTCCCAGTCCCATGGCCAGGATATACAGTTGGAACTGCTGCTTGAAGGTGCGCCAAATGCTGTCGACATGATCCATTTGCTTGAAACTCTCCGGTGATTTTAAAGAATCTATTGCTTATCGCAATTCAACTCCCTGTAGTTTCAAGCCTGGTCCAAAGTTTTTTTTGTTAATTCAATGATTAAGTTTCACCAAATCAACCGATGGCTTTATTAAACCACCACGCCAGGTTACACATTGTTTTTGTTCTGAACAATGACACAATTTCAATTTCAATCTTATCCCAGCGACTTATGCAGGCAACTTACCAATTATGAAACTCGTTCTATTCATCTCGTAAATATGAATGCTCGTAAACAGCTCTATTCTTATCTTCAGGTACCACAGTGATATATTGCTGCCTCTCCTTCAACAAAATGTACTCTTTGTAAGTCGCTTTGGATAAAAGCGTCTGCCAAATGCCCTCAATGTAATTGAATGTAAATGTAATGGATTACATGTCTTCATGTATTTATGCACTGAGAAATAGTTGTATTTTCTAAACTCAATAACAGCTGATTTTTTATGGAACTAAAATAACACAAATATAATATAATGCCGTAATAATCAAAAATGCTCTTAAGGAAATGGCAATCAGAGCCATTGTTGGCGTTCGTTCTGCTCATGAATCTGATTGGCTAATCGTTAGCCCCCCTGCATCGCTAATTGGAAGAATTTGCTAGACCGGAATCAGGCCACTCAGCGGAGTAATATAGAAACTTCTTCCTACAAGATAACACTACGTTTCACAATTGAATTCCCCATAGGCCAATACCCACCTACCTACACCACTAAACATTCCAGAATATTCAGTATTCTTCTGTATATTCAGGCGTTATTTTAGTTCAAATAACCAGTGACAAAACTACAAGTGTAAGTGAGATCATGTTTTATTGATGAGGAAATCAACACATGTCAGTGATCCGCCTCATGCTCATGAACCTCTGGCCGCTCATGCCCATGTCCCTGAAGCTCCTGTACTCTCCGGGCCTCATGTACATCATCCTGCCTCTGTACTGGGGCTGCTCGTACATCAGCCAGTGGCCGTCCATCACGTTGCAGGACTGGCAGTCGGACATGCGGTAACGATCCTGGAAGTTGTCACAGTCGTCCGTCATCTCATGGAACTGACCGCCGAAGTTCTCCCTCTCGTAGATCCTCGCCCTGAACTGGCCTCTGTGCTGTAATGCAGAGATTCAGAGAAGCAACGTCAGCAGAGTCATAAGCACAACGCAGTCGGTGTCACAGTTGTACTAGATGAGAGTAACAGTTGAATTGTTGGTTCTCTTACATAGGGGATCATCCTGCAGGACCTGAAGTTGTCAAAGGTCATTCCCATGCTCCTCATGTGCTGCATGTCCGGGTACTCTCCCCTCCTCATGAAGAACTGCTGGCCCATGTAGTTGTTCCTCTCATAGCCCATGAAGCAGCCGCTCTCCACCCTGTAGGACTGGCACCTGCTCAGGTAGGAGGACATGTCGGAGCAGTCGCTCATGCACTCATAGGAGCGGCCCTGGAAGTTCCTCTCCTCGTAGAAGGTGATCTGGAAAAAGTGTGATTTTTTCAATGTTGTTCAATTGACTTATAGCTAACAAATCAAATTGATGTAATGCAATAAATGTAGTATTTTCAACTGTATCAAGTGGCTCACCTTTCCCATGTTCATGCTGGTGGTGGTCATACTTGGGCTGAGCTGGTGTTACTGCTGCTACTGCTGTCCGGATTGGTTTAACCCTCACTTTTATACCCGACGGTACCCTAAAGAATGTGTGGCCCCCATTGTGAAAAGCGCATCGCCAGCAACAGTATGGATGCCTGCATAGGGCTGTGTCACCCATCACACCGTCATGTGACCGGCCCCCCCAAGACCCATTGAACCCATAATAACACAACACGATTTAACAGTGGTCATTGAGCCAATGACAATCAATTGTCTTGTGCTGTTTTTCATAAACAAGAGGTCTACAAAGCAGCGACCCACAAAGCAGCGGTTCATGAGGCCGTGTCTCTCTCTCTCTCTCGCTCTCTCTCTCTCCCCCTCTCTCTACCCACCAGGCCATGGCAGATTGTGAGAAGACTGAAGGAATCATAGCCTTGAGGCTCTGATGTCAAATAGAAGTCAGGTCCCCGTTTTTGTGACTCAAGTCTCAAATCTCAGTCCCCAGCTCTGCAAAGAGGTTCTCGGAGATGATGACAAACAATGAGTCCTTGGAGTTTAAGTCTGCCTCTAAGCAGTGTAAAATGATCACACATGCCTCCATCAGCCTCACCTCTGGTCAGCCTGGGCTCCTCCTACACACAGCACACAGGCTGGTGTTTGTACAAAACAGTTTATAGGACTATAGGCAAGATGTTACAGCCAGAGCCGGGGTTGAAGGGGTTAAATGTGTATATGTCCAGCAGGAAATAGTGCAGCAGGCAATAGAGCAACTTGTCCAGGAGAGAAGGCACCTGAAAAAAGCTGCAAAACTGAGAAAGAGAAACATGAGGCCCATCTGGCAAAAAATCACGCCGGCAGCCTGAACACAATCACCCTTCCACCTTACATGACACCAGAACACCCCAGAACACCAGCTGGACATCAGCCATTCTAAGTGGAGTGAGGTGGCAAGAGCCTCATCCTCCTCTGGGCCCAACAGTGTCCCATACAGGCTCTACAAGAACCAAACGTCTTATGTTTTCTGTGGAGACTGATCAAGATTATGTGGCAGAAACAAGCGACACCAACAGCCTGGCAGAGTGCAGGAGGCACCCTAATCCCAAAGGAGGATGGTGTTGACATCAGCCAATCCCGCCAAATCGGGCTCCTGAACATTTCTTCAGCATAGTGTCTCACCGGCTGTCTGTCTACATAGAAAGGAACCACTTTATTGACACATGGGTGCAGAAAGCAGGGATTCCAGGCTTTTCTGGGTGTGTGGAGGACACAACCATGAAATGGCATCAAATACAAACCGTTAAAAGGGATGAAAGCTATCTCTACGTTGTGTTCCTGGTCATGTTCCAGATTCCAAGCCAACGTTTTTCACTTGGTTCCTCACAACCTACTTTGGAGTGCGTTCTACTTCTTCAGGGTCCCAGAGGCTATCACTGCCCACCACCGGACACCATGACCACACGCACTACAACCAAGCCATGCACCATGTGACTGCAGGAGAACATCCAGTGGCCTTCAGAGTATCTACAAGACCTCGCTCCCCGGTAGTTTAAAGCTCTGGTGCCTTCAATTCAGTCTCCTGCCCCAGCTGATGTGGCCAATGACCATCCACGAGACCCCAATCTCAGAGGTGGAAAAGCTGGAAAAGTTGATCAGCTCATTTGCCAGAAAGTGGCTTGGCCTCCCCCGGTGCCTTGGCAACATATGGATCGATGGAAAACGCATCCTGAAACGTCCTACCTACAGTCTTTCAGAGGAGTACAAGTGCTCTGACAGAACAAAGACAAGGGAGTCATTCTGTGGGAGGTCCGTCCAGGGAGTCCTACAGCTACAGGTTAGTCCTACACTCTTCCCCTCCTTTCTTGCTGCTAGACATGTGCCGACAGTCCATACAGTCTGGACATCCCTACCGCGGCAGGTGTCACGAAGACCCTCCACGTCGCTGCCGCCACCCCTCCCCAATCTCCTCTACCCTACGGACTTTTTTCCCCCTCAACCTACACAGGCCTTTGATGTGAGAGGGGGACTTTGGAATTGCCAATCGTCGGTCAAGAAAACTTGAGACCCATTCTGGCCTACGCCGCCCTCCAGTCTCTCCATTTCCTGGCTCTCACAGAGACCTGGATCACCCCGGAAAATACCGCCACCCCTGCCGCCCTTTCCACGACCTACTCTTTCACACACACTCCCCGACCCTCTGGGCGAGGTGGAGGAACAGGACTCCTCATCTCTTCCAAAGTGGTCATACCAGGTCCTTACCCTGGAACACCTGACCAGATCTGCACTTGAACTCCATGCTGTATCTGTTACCCTTCCGATCAAGCTCAACATTGCCGTGATCTACCGACCACCGGGTCCTCTTGGCGACTTCTTCGACGAGATGGATGCCCTCCTCAGCTGTTTTCCTGAAGATGGCACCGCACTTGTCGTTCTGGGCGACTTCAACATCCAGCCAGAGAAGTTACAATCACCCGAATTCATCAACTTCTTCGCCACATTCGGTTTGGCGCTCACTCCTTCTCCTTCCACCCACAGAGCCGGGAACCAACTTGACACTTCACAAGGTCCTGCGCCACTTCGGCACTCTCTGTTACCCCCCTCCCTGTGTCTGATCACCATTTTGTCACTTTCTCCCTCCCCCTAAAATCTCCCACCTCCCTACCTGCGACGCCTCACATCGTCACCTCCCGTAGGAACCTGAAAACTCTCTCTCCCTCTACTCTCTCTGCAACTGTCCTCTCCTCACTACCTCCCCCCCAACAATTCTCCCTCTTGTCAGTAGAGGAAGCGTCCTCCACTCTGACTTCTTCTCTCTCCTCATCCTTCGACTCACTCTGTCCACTTATCTCCAGACCAGCACGAGCCTCTCCTCCACCTCCCTGGCTGTCCGAAACTCTGCGGGCTCATAGAACAGAGTTGCGGGCAGCTGAGAGAAAATGGAGAAAATCTGACTCTGCTGATGATCTCTCTCACTACCTCCACCTCCTCTCCTGTTTCACCTCTACTGTGTCAGCAGCCAAATCTGCCTTCTATCTTACAAAGATCAACTCTTCCGCCTCCAACCCCAGGAAACGTTTTTCCATGTTCTCCTCCCTCCTCAACCCTCCCTCCCCTCCTCCTCCCTCCTCCCTCTCAGCAGATGACTTTGCCACCTACTTTACAAAGAAGGTGAAGGACATTACCTCCTCTTTCACCCCTGCTTCTTCCCCCACTCCCCCTTCACCCACCCCTACCAGCCTTACCTGCTTTAACCCCCTCTCCTCTGAAGAAGTCAACAGGCTTGTGACATCCAACCATGCCACCACCTGCCCCCTTGACCCAATCCCGTCCTCTCTTCTCCAAGACATCTCGGGCGACATCCTTCCCTTCCTCACCACCCTAACTAACACCTCCATCACTTCGGGCCTGTTTCCGACTGCCTTCAAGGCCGCCAGAATCAAGCCACTCCTTAAGAAACCCACCCTGGACACCACCGACGTCCGACACTACAGACCTGTGTCTCTCCTATCATTCCTCTCCAAAACCATAGAACGTGCTGTCTCCACCCAACTATCATCCTATCTCTCCGAGAACAACCTGCTCGACCCTCATCAGTCAGGCTTCAAAGCGGCACACTCCACGGAGACGGCCCTGCTTGCAGTATCAGAGTCCCTTCGCGACGCCAGAAGCTCTTCCCTCTCATCCGTGCTCATCCTCCTTGACCTGTCCGCCGCTTTCGACACAGTGAACCACCAGATTCTCCTCTCCACCCTGGCAGAGCTTGGCATTGCTGGAACTGCGTTATCCTGGTTCACTTCCTACCTGACAGATCGCACTTATCAGGTCACATGGAATGGCTCCCTGTCCAGACCCTGCACCCTTGACACCGGAGTACCCCAAGGCTCAGTACTGGGACCCCTTCTGTTTTCTTTATACATTAGATCTCTCGGCTCTGTAATCACATCCCACGGCTTCTCCTACCACTGCTATGCTGATGACACCCAACTGTTTCTCTCCTTCCCCCCCTCAGACACCCACATCGCAACACGCATCTCAAAATGCCTGGCCGACATCAGCAGATGGACGACCGCCAACCACCTGAAGCTCAACCTCGACAAGACTGAGCTTCTCTTCATACCGGGTAAAGACTGCCCTCAGATGGACCTACTTGTCACCATCGAGGACATCGAAGTCTCCCCTGCACCCACGGCAAGGAACCTTGGCGTGGTATTGGATGACCAGCTGTCCTGCAACGCCAACATTACCTCTGTGGCCCGAGCTTGTAGAATTGCTCTCTACAACATCCGCAAGATCCGGCCTTCCTCACACGTGAAGCAGCGCAGATCCTGGTCCAAGCGCTCGTTATCACTCATCTCGACTACTGCAACTCTCTCCTGGCTGGACTCCCGCCTCAACAATCAAGCCCTTACAACGCATCCAGAACGCAGCAGCACGCCTCGTGTTCAACCTACCTAAATTCTCCCATGTAACCCCCCTCTTCCGCAACCTCCACTGGCTCCCGGTAATCGCTCGCATTCGATTCAAGACACTGGTACTGACTTTCATGGCTGTCAACGGAACCGCCCCTACCTACCTCCAAAATTAGTCCGACCCTACGCCCCAGCCCGAGCACTCCGCTCAGCAACTTCTGCCAAACGACTGGTACCGCCTTCACTAAAAACAGCCAAACATCGCTCTTCCAAGTCCCAACTCTTCACGGTTCTGGCTCCGCAGTGGTGGACTGAGCTCCCGGCTCACGTCAGGACAGCCGAGTCGCTCGCCAGCTTCCGCAAGAGACTCAAGACCCACCTGTTCAGAGTTCACCTGGACTCTACATAACCCCCCTCCTTAACAAGAGACTCAAGACCCACCTGTTCAGAGTTCACCTGGACTCTACATAACCCCCCTCCTTAACAAGAGACTCAAGACCCACCTGTTCAGAGTTCACCTGGACTCTACATAACCCCCCCTAGCACTAACCTGCGTGTTTATATGTCTTAACACTTATTAATGGCACTTAGCATTGTTGTTCGTTCTCAGATGTTGTATCATGTTTAGAATCACACGCCTGCCCAGCTACTTATGCAGACAACTTGGCAATTATGAAACTCGTTCTATTCGTCTCATAAATATGAATGCTCGTAAACAGCTCTATTCTTATCTTCAGGTACCACAGTGACATGTTGCTGCCTCTCCTTCAACAAATGTACTCTTTGTAAGTCGCTTTGGATAAAAGTGTCTGCCAAATGCCCTCAATGTAATGGATTACATGTCTTCATGTATTTATGCACTGAGAAATAGTTGTATTTTCTAAACTCAATAACAGCTGATTTTTTATGGAACTAAAATAACAGAAATATAATATAATGCCGTAATAATCAAAAATGCTCTTAAGGAAATGGCAATCAGAGCCATTGTCGGCGTTCGTTCTGCTCATGAATCTGATTGGCTAATCGTTAGCCCCCCTGCATCGCTAATTGGAAGAATTTGCTAGACCGGAATCAGGCCACTCAGCAGAGTAATATAGAAACTTCTTCCTACAAGATAACACTACGTTTCACAATTGAATTCCCCATAGGCCAATACCCACCTACCTACACCACTAAACATTCCAGAATATTCAGTATTCTTCTGTATATTCAGGCGTTATTTTAGTTCAAATAACCAGTGACAAAACTACAAGTGTAAGTGAGATCATGTTTTATTGATGAGGAAATCAACACATGTCAGTGATCCGCCTCATGCTCATGAACCTCTGGCCGCTCATGCCCATGTCCCTGAAGCTCCTGTACTCTCCGGGCCTCATGTACATCATCCTGCCTCTGTACTGGGGCTGCTCGTACATCAGCCAGTGGCCGTCCATCACGTTGCAGGACTGGCAGTCGGACATGCGGTAACGATCCTGGAAGTTGTCACAGTCGTCCGTCATCTCATGGAACTGACCGCCGAAGTTCTCCCTCTCGTAGATCCTCGCCCTGAACTGGCCTCTGTGCTGTAATGCAGAGATTCAGAGAAGCAACGTCAGCAGAGTCATAAGCGCAACACAGTCGGTGTAACAGTTGTACTAGATGAGAGTAACAGTTGAATTGTTGGTTCTCTTACATAGGGGATCATTCTGCAGGACCTGAAGTTGTCAAAGGTCATTCCCATGCTCCTCATGTGCTGCATGTCCGGGTACTCTCCCCTCCTCATGAAGAACTGCTGGCCCATGTAGTTGTTCCTCTCATAGCCCATGAAGCAGCCGCTCTCCACCCTGTAGGACTGGCACCTGCTCAGGTAGGAGGACATGTCGGAGCAGTCGCTCATGCACTCATAGGAGCGGCCCTGGAAGTTCCTATCCTCGTAGAAGGTGATCTGGAAAAAGTGTGATGTTTTCAATATTGTTCAATTGACTTATAGCTAACAAATCAAATTGATGTAATGCAATAAATGTATTATTTTCAACTGTATCAAGTTGCTCACCTTTCCCATGTTCATGCTGGTGGTGGTCATACTTGGGCTGAGCTGGTGTTACTGCTGCTACTGCTGTCCGGATTGGTTTAACCCTCACTTTTATACCTGACGGTACCCTAAAGAATGTGTGGCCCCCATTGTGAAAAGCGCATCGCCAGCAACAGTATGGATGCCTGCATAGGGCTGTGTCACCCATCACACCGTCATGTGACCGGCCCCCCCAAGACCCATTGAACCCATAATAACACAACACAATGGCACAATTGTCTTGCGCTGTTCAATATTATATATATATACATATACAAGAAATACCTTGACATTTATGAGTTATTTCACGTACAAGGGTTCTTTCCATGTATTTATGTACTTTACATAAACACGTTACGGTGTAATAAAAAGAAAAGAAAGAATTTAACTCGACTACTGCATTATCTAAAGACATTACCAGTACCAAAAATGTTCAACATTTGGCTGCCTGTTGTACTGTTCTCCTACTCCACTTAATCAGTTCAATGTATTCAATCTATTCCAATGTGGAACAGTGTTTGTAAAGCCTGTTTCCAATGTTTGTGTCTTGGGAACCTTTATAAACTACACCCATTATCAATAATATATGTCAATAAGTTCAACATTGAGAGGTAGTCCATCACTTTTGTTCAATCATCATCACTTTAAACTCACTCGAGTTTAAACGACGGCAAATCCCAAATCCCAATCTGTCCAACAGTGCACAGACTTTTGGGCGATTGAACTCCTTCCCGACCTATCTGCAGAGATGTTTACCAAGCGACACCAGCCACCGTCTGAGCCCGGTCAGCCATGCCTCCATAGGTCATGCCTTCAAACAAGTAGATATCAATATTTGAGTCAGTGTGTGACACCCAAACACTTTATATTCTCTGACGATATACTGCCTTCACAACACCACTGGCCACTCATGGGGACAACAGAATGCCACCGGGCTTTTTTGAACAGTCCAGCATCCTTCATGAGGATGGCGTTAAGCGTCTTTGGTGACCTAAGCTTCGGAAGCTTGCTGTGCTAGCGCTGTGACCTCTTGTTCAATAGGCTGGGGCGTTCGCTTTCAGAGGCGGCTGAGCGCACAATCTGTAATTGAGCCCCAAAGAATTCTGTCTGCTGCGGTAGTCTGTGAAGTCTCTCATAGGGATTGTTGATGGTTATGGGGTAGCCGTTGACCCAGAGGTAGTAGAAGTTATAAAAATGTCAAAGAGGGATTTACTGGAAGACGATGGCTACACACCTTCAGTCATTCCTGGGGATGGTATTTTACGATCAGAATTGTATACCCTTACTGCCGGTCAAAAACGGAGAGGGAAGGTTGGAAAATTAAACCAGAAACCCAATGTCTCAAACCCTGCATAGTTGCCTTCCTCAAGCTTAAGCAGAAGCTTATGAACTGTGCAGTCGTCGATCACCCAGACATCTCCAAACCGCTGATCCCATCCATAGACGCCTCTCTTGATGACCTCTGGGTTCTCAGTTTTGTCCCAGATACCAGAAGGTGAAACCAAATCACCTTTGTGAGCAAGATCCTCACAGGCTCACACAGGACGTACCCTGGCACATCATCTGGGACTTCTAGCTTTCAAGTGGAGTGTTTGCAAACAAAATGGGGAATTGGTGAAAGGGTCACTCTTTCACAATGTGGATGGAAACACCCCGGGACTTAAAACAGTCTGAGTTATGCCAGCATCTGATTGTGCACCAGAACACAGTGTAGTTGGGACTTGAAGTGAACGTTGGTGAAAATAAAACGAGGGTAGCAGGACTGGCGTTACCTCAACGTCATTTGTAACACCAGTCATGTGCCTGTTAAAAACGTGGCCATTCAAAAGGGTCCTCCGGTGTTGCTGGAATAATTTCTCATTTAATCTGCAATCCAATTGTTACTAGTTATCATTTTTATTTTAAATATCCAAAATGAAAAACCATTCCAGATATCCATGATGACGAGACTATCTGCAATAGAATTCTGACGGGGAACAACTCCCATTTCAGATCTCTACAAGCCATTATTGAAGTGAACCATTTTGGCATTTATGTTTTCCATTGAATTACCATCAACAGATATTTACAATACATTTTTGGACGTCTGCAAATTGCATTGTTGCATTGTAGTATTCTTTTGTATATTCAGGTATTATTTTAAGTCAAAGAACTAAAATGCGAGACAACAAATTTAAGTGAGATCGTGTTTTATTGATGAGGAAATCAACACATGTCAGTGATCCGCCTCATGCTCATGAACCTCTGGCCGCTCATGCCCATGTCCCTGAAGCTCCTGTACTCTCCGGGCCTCATGTACATCATCCTGCCTCTGTACTGGGGCTGCTCGTACATCAGCCAGTGGCCGTCCATCACGTTGCAGGACTGGCAGTCGGACATGCGGTAACGATCCTGGAAGTTGTCACAGTCGTCCATCATCTCATGGAACTGACCGCCGAAGTTCTCCCTCTCGTAGATCCTCGCCCTGAACTGGCCTCTGTGCTGTAATGCAGAGATTCAGAGAAGCAACGTCAGCAGAGTCATAAGCGCAACGCAGTCGGTGTCACAGTTGTACTAGATGAGAGTAACAGTTGAATTGTTGGTTCTCTTACATAGGGGATCATCCTGCAGGACCTGAAGTTGTCAAACGTCATTCCCATGCTCCTCATGTGCTGCATGTCCGGGTACTCTCCCCTCCTCATGAAGTACTGCTGGCCCATGTAGTTGTTCCTCTCATAGCCCATGAAGCAGCCGCTCTCCACCCTGTAGGACTGGCACCTGCTCAGGTAGGAGGACATGTCGGAGCAGTCGCTCATGCACTCATAGGAGCGGCCCTGGAAGTTCCTCTCCTCGTAGAAGGTGATCTGAAAGAGTACAACAACAGCACATAACATAAGACGTTATGACAAACGGCGACTGTGTTTCCCCTTTCCTGCACGATAGACTGGAGCTTATTGGTGTGCATGCTGCCACGCAGTGTGTGGGCAGAGCAGTGCAGGCCCAACTCTATCGGGGACCTGTGCTGTGTAGAATGAATTCTGCAATATCTTATCTCATGCATGTAGATAAGTTTAAAATCAAACACACTTTGCCCATCATGTTCCTGTCAGTGGTGGTCATATTGCACGAGTGAACTGCCGTTCCACCTGTTCAACCAAGGTCCTTTTATATGATGACAAACGTGAACAATCGGAGGCCCTGCCTGCCAGAACTCCTTACTCAGCAACATAATCCCGTTGCTGCTGAGGGGATCCCCCTTTACCTTTCAGCTGTGGTAAGTGTATAAGTAAATTATATCTACTAACATTAACCTATCAACCTGTTAGAACTAACATTAACCTATCAACCTGTTAGAACTAACATTAACCTATCAACCTGTTAGAACTAACATTAACCCATCAACCTGTTAGAACTAACATTAACCTATCAACCTGTTAGAACTAACATTAACCTATCAACCTGTTAGAACTAACATTAACATATCAACCTGTTAGAACTAACATTAACATATCAACCTGTTATAACTAACATTAACCTATCGACCTGTTAGAACTAACATTAACCTATCAACCTGTTAGAACTAACATTAACATATCAACCTGTTAGAACTAACATTAACCTATCAACCTGTTAGAACTAACATTAACCTATCGACCTGTTAGAACTAACATTAACCTATCAACCTGCTAGAATTAACATGAACCTATCAACCTGCTAGAACTAACATTAACCTAAAAACAAGGCAATATAAAAAATGTACTACATGTGTGATTGTGTGCATGGGAGGGGCAGTGAGGGGGCCCTGGTGAGGTCAGAGGTCACAGTCCTGATGGCCTGCGGAAATAAACTTGGTTTGAGTCTCTCTGTTCTAGCAGCGTGACTGCGGAGGCGCTTGCTTGACCACAGCAGGAGGAACAGTTTGTTGTTGGGGTGGTGAGGATCCTTCATGATCCTGCAGGCTCTGGTTCGACACCTCCTGGAGTACAGGTCCTGCAGGGTGGTGAGGATCCTTCATGATCCCGCAGGCTCTGGTTCGACACCTCCTGGAGTACAGGTCCTGCAGGGTGGTGAGGATCCTTCATGATCCCGCAGGCTCTGGTTCGACACCTCCTGGAGTACAGGTCCTGCAGGGTGGTGAGGATCCTTCATGATCCCGCAGGCTCTGGTTCGACACCTCCTGGAGTACAGGTCCTGCAGGGTGGTGAGGATCCTTCATGATCCCGCAGGCTCTGGTTCGACACCTCCTGGAGTACAGGTCCTGCAGGGTGTGGAGTGTAGTGCCAATTGTGCGTTCAGCCAAACCCACGGAAGCCACCGACCCGGGTCCAACAAGTGGGAGACATCAAGTCGACGAGGGCCACCGACGGTCCGACTCTGGCTGACTACGCACCCCCCCCCCCACCTTCCCAGGGGACAGAGCCTTCTCCCGGGCCGCTCCACAACTCCCTCCCCCAAAAGATCAGAGAACCTCACAACCTTCCATCTCCTAGCCCCGCCCCCCTTCATCCTGGTATGTCTGTGATTTGGGGTCCTTGAAAAGTGCTATACAAGTCTTTCTTATAATAATTATATATATGCATATATTTGTCCATATACAGTCTGTATGTATGTATGTTGAACAGGGACAGCAAGCTGAAAGGGGATCCCCTCAGCAGCAACAGGATTATGGAGCTGAGTAAGGAGTTCTGGCAGGCAGGGCCTCCGATTGTTCACGTTTGTCATCATATAAAAGGACCTTGGTTGAACAGGTGGAACGGCAGTTCACTCGTGCAATATGACCACCACTGACAGGAACATGATGGGCAAAGTGTGTTTGATTTTAAACTTATCTACATGCATGAGATAAGATATTGCAGCATTCATTCTACACAGCACAGGTCCCTAAAATGATGGCCTTGTGCCATATTCCACACAGAGTTAGGCCTGCACTGCCCTGTCCACACACTAGGTGGCAGCATGCACACCAAGAACAACTATTCTATAATGCAGGAAAGTGGAAACATGGTTGCCTTTTCCCCCTTCCTGTCATAACTTCCTATGTTATGCGCTATTGTTGTACTCTTTCAGATCACCTTCTACGAGGAGAGGAACTTCCAGGGCCGCTCCTATGAGTGCACGAGCGACTGCTCCGACATGTCCTCCTACCTGAGCAGGTGCCAGTCCTACAGGGTGGAGAGCGGCTGCTTCATGGGCTATGAGAGGAACAACTACATGGGCCAGCAGTACTTCATGAGGAGGGGAGAGTACCCGGACATGCAGCACATGAGGAGCATGGGAATGACCTTTGACAACTTCAGGTCCTGCAGGATGATCCCCTATGTAAGAGAACCAACAATTCAACTGTTACTCTCATCTAGTACAACTGTTACACCGACTGTGTTGCGCTTATGACTCTGCTGACATTGTTTCTCTGAATCTCTGCATTACAGCACAGAGGCCAGTTCAGGGCGAGGATCTACGAGAGGGAGAACTTCGGCGGTCAGTTCCATGAGATGACGGACGACTGTGACAACTTCCAGGATCGTTACCGCATGTCCGACTGCCAGTCCTGCAACGTGATGGACGGCCACTGGCTGATGTACGAGCAGCCCCAGTACAGAGGCAGGATGATGTACATGAGGCCCGGAGAGTACAGGAGCTTCAGGGACATGGGCATGAGCGGCCAGAGGTTCATGAGCATGAGGCGGATCATGGATTCCATGTAAATGTTGCTGTATGAAATGTTAATAAAGACAACAATGGTTAACGAGTCAAATGAAACCTGTTGCTTGATTTGCATATTTTAGTACAACTTCATAAAGGTACTATTATGTAAGAATCAGTGCATTCTTGAGCTCTGTGAGTTGAGACAATAACAATCAGAAACTAATGTTAGTTCTAATCAAAAATTAAACCTAGTTCTAAATTAAACCTTGTACACATTTAGAAATATATATATATTTTAATTATCCATGCTGTAAAATCCTCCATGTAGTCTCTGAAAGGATTCATTATTCTTACATACAGGACCTTTAAAACGTATCGGACATATTTATTTTCTAACACCAGGCAACAGTTTAAAAAAATGCATTGCAGCAAAGTCAGTGCTGCGATGCCACATTGTGTGGCTTTGTTCGGGGCTCCTCCAAGGACACAGGCAGTTAGTGGTTTTGAAAGGTCCGGTTCATTGCTGAATGCTGAAGACATGAAATGAGCCATGACTTGACCTGCAGCAGAGCAAATGGTGCCATCTTCTTAGATGCCCGTGTTAGCTTGTCAAGCTCATCCAGCGAGATTGTGCTGAACTGCTGGACGGTAGCTTCAGGGAGGATACGTGGCGCCGCTCCTGTCGAATGTTCAGGACGAGCTTGATCTTGCGCTCAAAGAACTCCAGGTCCTTGCTCGCTGAGAGGGAGGAGTCAATTTTGTGAGGCAGTTTTTGCGTCAGCTCTTTTACAGTGTCAAAGAGGAACCTCGGGTTGAAAGTGAGCAGACAGTGATCAGAGAGAGCTGAGGTATAAGAAGGGACATGTACATCTATAATTGTAACTCCACGGGTCAGGACTCAAGGTCCAATGTGTTTCCACCGGTGTGGGTAGGCTGCTGGATATGCTGTTTGAATCCAAATGTGTCTCTGATGGACAGAATGGGAGTCACATGGGTTATTCACATGGATGTTAAAATCCCCCAGAAGCAGAACATTGTCAGTGTAAGTTAAGCAAGATCAGCCGCAAACTCAGAGAACTCATCGACAAAGTGCGAATCAGGGCCCGGAGGGCGGTAGACTACAGCCAATAAAAGGGAATCTGCAATGCCATGATCTCTCTGCTTAATGCGAGCTGAGGAGTTTTGAGGAGTGCTTTTGGGTCTTAGCACCAGCTTCGAGCGAGAGATTTGAGCCACTCCACCACCTTTCCTAGATTCACGTGATAATTGTGAGTTGAGTAGCTTCATTGACATAGTTTTGTGGAGTAGCTTCAGATAAACTGGTTTTAACCAGGTCTCACACAGGCCCAGGAAATCTATCCCATGCTCAGCAATTAGATCCTGGACCAAGAGCGCTTCAGTTGAAAGCGATCTGATATTCATAAATACAATTTTGAGTTTGGTTACTGCTCAGCTCTCAGGAGGAAATTGGAGAAGTAACAACGACATTCTCACTGAGTACATTGAATAAACATTGAATATGTCGCATGGATTTATTTGCAAACTGTTGTCTGGTGTGAGAAAGGAAATAAATCAACAATAGTATTTGCCAAATATGTGTGTGTGTTAAGACATGCAAATCAAGCCACAGGTTTTCATTTGACTAGTTAACCATTGTTGTCTTTATTAACATTTCATACAGCAACATTTACATGGAATCCACGATCCGCCTCATGCTCATGAACCTCTGGCCGCTCATGCCCATGTCCCTGAAGCTCCTGTACTCTCCGGGCCTCATGTACATCATCCTGCCTCTGTACTGGGGCTGCTCGTACATCAGCCAGTGGCCGTCCATCACGTTGCAGGACTGGCAGTCGGACATGCGGTAACGATCCTGGAAGTTGTCACAGTCGTCCGTCATCTCATGGAACTGACCGCCGAAGTTCTCCTTCTCGTAGATCCTCGCCCTGAACTGGCCTCTGTGCTGTAATGCAGAGATTCAGAGAAGCAACGTCAGCAGAGTCATCAGCGCAACACAGTTGGTGTCACAGTTGTACTAGATGAGAGTAACAGTTGAATTGTTGGTTCTCTTACATAGGGGATCATCCTGCAGGACCTGATGTTGTCAAAGGTCATTCCCATGCTCATCATGCGCTGCATGTCCGGGTACTCTCCCCTCCTCATGAAGTACTGCTGGCCCATGTAGTTGTTCCTCTCATAGACCATGAAGCAGCCGCTCTCCACCCTGCAGGACTGGCACCTGCTCAGGTAGGAGGACATGTCGGCACAGTCGCTCATGCTCTCATAGGAGCGGCCCTGGAAGTTCCGCTCCTCGTAGAAGGTGATCTGAAAAGGGGATTTAAGGTGAGTAGTTTTGTTGGAATATCTGATGGAATTTGTTCATTTTAGCTAACGTAACAAAATGTGAAAGTGTGGTCATAAAGCTTACCTTGCCCATAGTCATGATGGTGGTGGTTGTTGCTACGATCCGTGCTAGTTGTACACTGATGTTATTTCTGTTGAAAGCCCTTACTTTTATACCTGAGCAACCCCCCACCCCCCTTCCCCTGGTTGTTAAACTCCTGACGCAGCAGTATGGTCGAGAGGCCTATAGAGTGCTAAATGGGTTGGTCACATGTCCAGTTGACTGGATGGCCATAGAAGAACTAAGAATAGATCTATTGGTTGCATAACAGAAATCACGGAGTACAATGGAATGGACAATTATTATTCTGCCGAAATATTTCTACATTAGAGAATTTGCAGAATTGTGCTACAAATTTTTTAGAATGTATTTAATGTAAATAAATTACACAACATGAAAGTTTTAGGAAAAACTGATATTTTTTCCTAAATATAAAGTATGTGGAGAATATACAATTGTCCGATTTTTATGATGTTTGTCAGGCTTTACATAAACCTCGCCCACCATAACTTCACTAAATGATAGATATAACAATGACTCTTCTGAGGGTGGACTAAAGTAGGCGCTCTGTCGTCGGATGTCTGGCAAGAACGAAACCGAGACGCTGAGTCGCAGGGTTTTATTGACAAGGTTGAAGGAGTGAAGGAGTGGTTCTGGAGAACACAGATAACAGATCAAATCAGCGTCAGCGGACAATTAACATGCGCACCTCGCACAACAAAACATGCACCTTAACATAACACACAGGAGTGAAAACGGACGGCCACGCAAACAATGAACAGTGGGCTTCAGCAAGAGAGGGGTGAGCGAGGGGCGCTGACCCTCACCTCTGCACCTTTTTAACAATAGGGATGAGTTATGAAAATGTGCGATAGCGTACATGAATATTTTATGCTGTCACATCCCATCTGCTTCGATAATCTGCGGTACTATAAGCAGCTGCAATCAGAACTCTGAGGATGGACTAGCGTCTGATACTGCAGGGGGGTTATGGGAGAATTTTATTATAAAAACATAGTTGCCATCTTGTAAGAATATGTGCTATAGGAAAACTAAGTGTTGAAAGATTGGGTTGGTTGGGAGACAGACAGATGATCACGTGCATTGAGGGCAGGAGACAGAGAGGTGGGGGTTGAATAGGAAGGGGGAGGAGTCTCGGACGGTGGGTCTCCAGGAGGACAGAGAACAAAGACAAGAACACACCCCCAACAGAATAGAAGAATTGTTTAAGACAAGCAAATGGTCATATGGACATAGGAGACAATAGGTTTCAGAAATGAATCTCAGACAGTAAGGCACCGGGAATCAACTCACAACCTGAATGGCCAAATGAAACAGCTCCACCTCCAGCCAATCAGAGATAAGGGACATCCCTGGCTATCATATGATGTAGCAATTCTCAGATAGAATAATTGCATCTCAAACAAGTGAGATTTCTAAAATAAAGCAAACACAATACTTATATAAGTTAGGAGTAATTTACAACGGGCTCCTCTCCCACAGAGCGAACCCTCAACAGACTTTCACATGACTGTTTGGCCACTATATTCACAGCAGGAGATTCCAGAGGCTGACACCGGGGAGACATTGACCTCCACCCATGATCTCACAAACATCTTCCTACATTCACATCAAGGAGATTTAGTGTATTGATAAGCCAAGTTCCCCTGAGACAGGACGGAGACTCTCGAGTGACACCTACCTTGGTTTCGTATGTTAATAGCTGGTCACGGCAGGGGATGCAGATTCATTCATCATTTCCTGTATTCATTTTAGTATGTTGGGTTTATATTCTTATGTTTCTTAATAAGTTAGTTTTAACAGTCTTATTTACTATCATTAATGTCTTATTCCAGTTCTTTAAGTCGTTTACTTATCAGCATATATATATTTGTAACTCATTCATCATTTTCTGTATTCATTTTAGTATACTTCATTTCTGTTTTCATTTTAGAATAAGCTTGTTTAATCTTTCTTTATAATAATACTTTAGTTTATGTGCTGTATAAAGAAATACTAACACGGATTGAGTTTAGTGATTTAAACAAACCCTGCAAAGATAATTCGAGGAGTTACCCGCAGAAGGAGGAGCTCCACAAGTGTATTACCATAGAGGCGTGTACATGTGTTGAGGGGAGTGTCAAGTGGGCGGGATAAGGAAACCAGGAAAGATGATAAAAGGAGTTGTTTGAGGGGAGTTCGGGAGGGTATTCAATTGACCGGCCTCCCTTTGTTATGACTGTAGCAGGTTGTAATAAAGGTCTTTGCAATTTCGCCACTTTCGTCTCCTCGACTTCTCCTTCTCCACGAATTCTCTAAATTTCATGTTGGTTTCCACAACAGGGTTTTTGCACAATGTACTGTCTCTACCGTTTATATCGGCAGGCCTTGAACAGTGTATTATCGTAAAATGGTTGAGGCTTCTAAAAGGTGAACATCATTATAAGGGGTATAAAGGGATTTCCAGGGAATCTTGTGGTTAGAGTTGGCTCAAGGTAGAGATGTGTGTCCCGTGTGGTTCGCTTTGGGTGGAAGATGCTCGATGACAGCCGGTACGTTGCTGGCTCACTGGCGCATATCTCAAAGCCCCCTGTCTGAAGCAACTGCAGACCTCACAGACTATCAACAAGGTACTTAGCTCCATCCGCTGAATGGGTGCTTTGTAGGCAGTTATCGTCATAGAATGACTTACATAGAACGCTCAATACACTTAACAAGGTTGCTGTTGGGTTCGCCTTCATCGTGGATGTGCCACTGGAGGGTGTAGATGGCACAGCAAGTATTGCTTTTGGTTCCAGATTACAAGACCTGCAACTCGTAATTGCTCCTCAATTTACTGCATATTTCGCTAGATGCAGTGCACATGCCCTTGATGTCACTGCTCACTGCAACAAGATATGAACAGAATCAAATGAGGATGCCGAGCAGAAATGGACCAAAGGTTGGTCCAGGGAGGAGAATGTCATTGACGGACTGCCAGTTATCCTGAAAAAAGCAATTAAAGACTATCCTGTCTTTGCCACTGTGCCTTAACATATGGTGAGGTATATACCAGGATTCTGGGATTGATTGAGCTACCTCGGGTAGTAGCAGTGTTACATAGCAGCCTTCTCTAGCTTCTAGATCTCACACCTTGGCACCAGTTGCACCTCGCCAATAGGCGGCTCAGTGGCGCAGCCCCACCAACATTTCTAGAGAAGGAGTCTACTTAAACACACTTAACATAATGCAAAATAATGATGAAATAAACGTGTTTCCTTGTACAATGCGCCAGCATGGTAGTCTGCATTCTTTATAAAATGTTGAGTATAATGAGAATAATGAGTGTGTATGGGAGTAAGTATCCTTTTGCAACGACGTGACCAAAAGCTGCTCTCTGGTTGGCGGCTTTTGATTTTTAACGAGGGGCACTGTGAATCTCATCCTAAACTAATGTGAGTACGCAAAGGATTATGGGTCAATCGGTGCGAAATTGATGTATGTATGTATGTATGGGGCATAGGACAACAAGAATACTCCCTTGGTCCTGTGGAGTGCCCGTCGTTCGGAGTTATTGTTGGCTCAAGGTATGGGTGCGTCCCGATTAAACTCAACAACTCCGTTGACGTCACTTAGGTGAGACTCAGTAAATTACCATCAAAACCAAGCAAAGACATGCAACGGATTACACAACAATGTAGGTTTCTAACAATTATGATATGTCATTATGTGATACACCTGCATACAATGGATAAGCAATTTAATTGAGGCATTATTTCATTGCTGCATTTTGTGGAAAAGTGGTTCTAAAGTCTCATTGTCTCCATACATTTATCTTTGAATTAATTTCCTTTATTTTTAAAATGTGATTTCTCCCTGTGACATCCTGAATGGCCTTTCAATGGCTTTGTGTTTGAAAGGTGATTTGTAATAAATGGTAAAGGACAGTGAGATTTGTTCAAGTTGTTAAGCCTTACACACTGAATCTGGTCATTTGCCTCCCATTTATCTTTTACACATCGGTAAATGTGAATACATAATGCATTGCATAATCTCGTATCGTGTCACCTGTGTTTTTAAGTGCTATATCAGTAAATTAACCAGAAACCAGAACATTTAAGTGAGATCGTGTTTTATTGATGAGGAAATCAACACATGTCAGTGATCCGCCTCATGCTCATGAACCTCTGGCCGCTCATGCCCATGTCCCTGAAGCTCCTGTACTCTCCGGGCCTCATGTACATCATCCTGCCTCTGTACTGGGGCTGCTCGTACATCAGCCAGTGGCCGTCCATCACGTTGCAGGACTGGCAGTCGGACATGCGGTAACGATCCTGGAAGTTGTCACAGTCGTCCGTCATCTCATGGAACTGACCGCCGTAGTTCTCCCTCTCGTAGATCCTCGCCCTGAACTGGCCTCTGTGCTGTAATGCAGAGATTCAGAGAAGCAACGTCAGCAGAGTCATCAGCACAACACAGTCGGTGTAACAGTTGTACTAGATGAGAGTAACAGTTGAATTGTTGGTTCTCTTACATAGGGGATCATCCTGCAGGACCTGAAGTTGTCAAAGGTCATTCCCATGCTCCTCATGTGCTGCATGTCCGGGTACTCTCCCCTCCTCATGAAGTACTGCTGGCCCATGTAGTTGTTCCTCTCATAGCCCATGAAGCAGCCGCTCTCCACCCTGTAGGACTGGCACCTGCTCAGGTAGGAGGACATGTCGGAGCAGTCGCTCATGCACTCATAGGAGCGGCCCTGGAAGTTCCTATCCTCGTAGAAGGTGATCTGAAACAAAACAGTCGTCAGCCATTGCAAATAATTCCAGAATATCATACAATTTATTATTGATAATTATACAAAGAAACCTGTGGCTTGTTGGCTTCAATAATTAGCCACTTACGTGTTATTATATTCATGCAAGTAAATTACTTATGTTCATATATCTTACCTTGCCCATGTTGATGGTTGTGTTGGTTTGTCAGGTCCCTCAGAGAGCGGTTGGTCAACTGATACCCTGGCTGTTTCAAACCCATACATTTATACCTGAACTGACTCAAAGACATGGGGATGGGGCATGGTGCCCCTATTGTTCAAACTACTGACTCATGACTCTGACTCAACACACTGTTAAAGCCCATTGAGAAGCTTCCACTTGCTCTTAACAGGGTTGAGCTAATTGAATGTATAGATAGAGTTCAGTTCAAAACTTAATTTCCAACTATCTCATGTAATTCAATTAAAAACTTTAAATGAGATTATTCAATCTGATCAAATGTTTTCATTTGGCGTATTTCTTCAAATTCTGTAACAAAATGCATATGGGTTATATCTATCTATCTATCTATCTATCTATCTATCTATCTATCTATCTATCTATCTATCTATCTATCTATCTATCTATCTATCTGTCTCTCTGTCTGTCTATCTATCTATCTATCTATCTATCTATCTATCTATCTATCTATCTATCTATCTATCTATCTATCTATCTATCTATCTATCTATCTATCTATCATCTATCTATCTATCTATCTATCTATCTATCTATCATCTATCTATCTATCTATCTATCTATCTATCTATCTATCTATCTATCTATCTATCTATCTATCTATCTATCTATCTATCTATCTATCTATCTATCTATCTATCTATCTATCTATCTATCTATCTATCTATCTATCTATCTATCTGTCTGTCTGTCTATCTATCTATCTATCTATCTATCTGTCTGTCTGTCTATCTATCTATCTATCTATCTATCTATCTATCTATCTATCTATCTATCTATCTATCTATCTATCTATCTATCTATCTATCTATCTATCTATCTATCTATCTATCTATCTATCTATCTATCTATCTATCTGTCTATCTATCTATCTATCTATCTATCTATCTATCTATCTATCTATCTATCTATCTATCTATCATCTATCTATCTATCTATCTATCTATCTATCTATCTATCTATCTATCTATCTATCTATCTATCTATCTATCTATCTATCTATCTATCTATCTATCTATCTATCTATCTATCTATCTATCTATCTATCTATCTATCTATCTATCTATATATCTATCTATCTATCTATCTATCTATCTATCTATGTACCTGGATACAGTTTATAAGGATTGGTCTGCTCCGGAGGACCAGACAACAGGAACGGAATGTGAGGTGAGGATGGTTAACAGCCCCACCGAGGTGCAGTCACAGTAGATGATGAAGGCTGACAGACACATGAAATTCACTATTCCCCACCATGACAAAAAGTCTGTTCCCAGGGAGTTGCTGAAGAACCTAGTACACATGGTCCTGACTCGGAAAATATGAATGTAATCTAAAAGTTTGATGGTATATTAATTTAATCTTAGTCTAGAGTTGTTTTGGTCCAAAACAGGCTTGGGGACCTTGGGCGGAATTTGGGCCCTTATGCACTAGAAGCCTCGAAACTGACACCCAACCAACTCCTGGATTCCCTCTGGGAGATTCTGGATCAGTTGTCAGGGAATCCTTTGTGGCTGATAAATAATATTATAAATTACTCCTAAGACATCATACATTGATAATTCCAATTGGTGATTTCTAGTCATTTGTATGATAGTAGTATATAATTTATAGTAGTATATAATTTTCCGAAATAGAACTGCGGAACCACTTCAATTGGTTAATATGCAAATGTATTTATATATATTTGGTTTACTTTTTCATGGGTGGTTCGTTGTTATTTGTTGGATTCATTTAAAGTCATGGATTAATATAATGCATAGCATGGTCTGGAACACATTCCAGACCATGCTGGTGGTATCGTTCAAGTAAAGTTATCAATGATAACATTGAACATTTGAATGGATCAAAATAATATATTAAATGTTAATCGTGATCTAATGCATATTGTTCATTGATATTAAACATCAAGGTGTGCGAGTTTTGAAGTCTACCTCAATATTGACATTACATTACAGATAGTGACATTTGTCATCGTAGACAATGTAAATATATGAGATTACACATTGAGCTGTTTGTAATTTTGTACCCGATATCCATCCATCCATCCATCCATCCATTTTCTTCCGCTTATCCGGGGTCGGGTCGTGGTGGCAGCCCTAAGCAGGGCCCCCCAGGCTTCCTTCTCCCCAGCCACGCTCTCTAGTTCCTCCTGGGGGGTCGTGAGGCGTTCCCAGGCCAGACGAGATATATAATCCCTCCAGCGGGTTCTGGGTCTGCCCCGGGGTCTCCTCCCAGTTGGACGTGCCCGGAAAACCTCCAAAGGGAGGCGCCCGGGGGGCATCCTAATCAGATGCCCGAACCTCCTCAGCTGACTCCTTTCGATGCGGAGGAGCAGCGGCTCTACTCCGAGCTCCCTCCGGATGTCTGAGCTCCTCACCCTATCTCTAAGGCCACCCTGCAGAGGAAAAAGATTTCGGCCAATTGTATCCGCGATCTTGTTCTTTCGGTCACTACCCAAAGCTTGTGACCATAGGTGAGGATTGAAATGTAGATGGACTGGTAAATCGAGAGCTTCGCCTTCCGGGTTGGCTTCCTCTTCACCATAATGGGCCGCTACAGCACCCTCATTACTGCAGACGCTGCGCCAATCCCTCTGTCCATCTCCCGCTCCATTTTACCCTCACTCGTCAACAAGACCCTGAGATACTTGAACTCCTTCGCTTGGAGCAGCAACTCACTCCCAACCCAGAGGGAACACTGCACCATTTTCCGGGAGAGAACCATGGCCTCAGACTTCAGAATACGGACACAGCTGAGCCAAACCCTGCTTTCCCTTCCTGAATCGCTGAACAACTTTGCCTTGAGACCAAAAGTCCTTCTCCATAGCCTCCCCAGATTCTTCCCACACCGGGATACACAAGTTCTTCCTGAGGTGTAATATACATGTGATTACAAAGTAAAGTTTCAAACCAAAGGCTCAGTGAGGGCCGTTTGACTTCTGGGCTTAATTGAGTCCCCTCAGAATCAGCTGATAGATCCCGGGGGAGCATATTCAGTCCTACAAGCCATCACTGTTACTGATCAGGATGGATTTAGTATTCTGGGAGACCATCCGGATCTCGTGATTTGACATTCTGTTTCTGTCTGTGCATCAGTCTGGCCTGGAGCGCAGCGAAAGCCTCTCTCAAAATGTCAAAAATGATCGCACTCCAAAATGATAAGAGAGAGTTAAAGACCCCACGACCCTTTCGTTCACCGGAGTCCAGCCCCTCTCCAGGAGTTTGTTTCCAGAACCGGTGCCATTCGTGGAGCTGAGCCCAACCATATCTAGTCGCTCCACCTCCCACACCCGCTCCGGCTCCGTCCCTAAGAGCCAGGTGACGTTTCACGTCCCTCGAACCAGTCGGCGATTCCGGGGATCTGCATGCCCAGGACCCCGCCTTTGCCTCCAGCCGGTTTGCTAATGCACCCGATCCCCATGACTCTCCCTGCAGGTGGTGAGCCCACAAATACCTCCAACATTGCCATCATGTTTTTAATCAAAATTGTTAACTCCAGAATATTCTGGATATATAGATGTTATCAAGTTAAAAACGACCAGTAAGAGATCCAGCAAATTTACATCACATCACATTTTATTGATGATACAAATCAACACATATCAGTGATACGCCTCATGCTCATGAACCTATGGCAGCTCATCATCTCCCTGAAGCTCTTGTACTCTCCGGGCCTCGTGTACATCATCCTGCCCCTGTAGTGGGGCTGCTCGTACATCAGCCAGTGGCCGTCCATCACATTGCAGGACTGGCAGTCGGACATGCGGTAATGATCCTGGACATTGTGACAGTCATCCATCAGATCATAGGACTGACCACCAAAGTTATCCCTCTCGTAGATCTTCATCCTGAACTGGCCTCTGTGCTGTAATGCAGAGATTCAGAGAAATAATGTCAGAGTCCAACACAGTGTAGTCATGATATACAACTGTTACACTGACTGTGTAACAGTTGTATATCATGAGAGTTGAATTGTTGGCGAGTCAGTTGAATTGTTGGTGAGTTCTCTTACATAGGGGATCATCCTGCAGGACCTGATGTTGTCAAACATTCCCATGCTCATCATGCGCTGCATGTCATTGTACTGTCCCCTCCTCATGAAGTACTGCTGGCCCATGTAGTTGTTCCTGTCATAGACCATGAAGCAGCCGCTCTCCACCCTGCAGGAGTGGCACCTGCTCAGGTAGGAGGACATGTCGGCGCAGTCGCTCATGCACTCATAGGAGCGGCCCTGGAAGTTCCTATCCTCGTAGAAGGTGATCTGAAACAAAACATTTGTCAACCAAAGCAGATACTGTCAGAATATTGTACTCTTAACATTGCTATTAGTTAAAAAAATCAGTTAGCTTGAAACTAATTTTATTAAATCTGTTTGTTCTTTTCATATGCAATGTTGCTTTTTTTTTTTACCTTGCCCATGATGACGGTTTCTGGTGTTGGCTTGTCAGGTCTCTCGGAGATCGGTTGCTCAACTGATACCCTGCCTGTGTCAAGCCCATACTTTTATACCAGAACACTCAAACACTGCAGTACATCACCATTGTTCAAACTACTGACGCAGCAACATGCTATAGAAATCCCTACAGAGGCTTACTCTACTGTATGCTGAAACACGGTGGAACTCTCCGAATTGCACAGGCAGGCTGCCTACTAAAGATGATCCTCATATTAGGTTGGATTGTAAAGTGATTCAATATAGTCATTGTAAAAGCAATGATAATTTAAATGCTTGATTGATGATTTAAACGCTTTATTAATTGTAAGGATAATTCATAAGGACTTAGGAAAAGACAACTGTGATGTTAAGAGAATCCAACTGCTCTTGGACTAAGACAGGTCATTATGCGACGACGCATGTTATCGACGTGGGTCTGTCGTAGCTACAATGATCCGAAGATTGGCCTACAAACAGTGCATCTTAGATTACAAATTACAATTACAATTAGAAATAAAAGGGCAATATAGCTGAACAGTCACAAAAGTGAAATCACATTGAGAAAAGTTGCTCACGCTCATAATTGCTGTCCGCTCCTATATGAATCCTAATTAGTGCTATTAGTGCGAGTTGAGATGAGTTGTTTCCCTGAACTGCCGAATGGGGCTGCCACAAGGAATTGTGGGACGCCGCTATCTCCTTTCCTTTCGTACGGTTATGATAAGGAAGGAAGCATTGAAGCACCTTTCCTTAGCATGTAGAGAATTTGAACAAGTTTGCCACATGGATACTTCCGGATCAGGGGTCATTCACTCAGTTAGGAACCTTCCGAAGCAAAAAAGACAATTTGAACACACCTCCTGATTGGAGTAAAGCCAGGCGTACACTGTACGATTTGAGCCTGTTTCTGACCCGACTTTTGAGTCGCGCGACTCAATTTAGAGTCGGGCAGATTTTCAGCTTCGTTGAGCGTCTGTCTGTTTCCTCCTCCTCCTATCGTGACCAATATGACCGAGAGAAACGTTGGCAGGAAATAGCCCCGAGTCCATATAGGCTGGTGCTTTTTTTGAACGGTTAGAAACAAACAAACTTCTTCAGACCCAAACAAGGAGCTTTTAAATAAAACTTTATTGGCAACTGTCAACAGCCAGAATGGGGACAGGGTCCGTGCAGAGTGTGAGCACTCAGGTTGTGGCTTGCCGATCGGACATAAATCGTGAATTTCGGCTTTGCATCGCAGACGATTGACTTGTACAGTAGGAGTTGGAATGAAACGCCCAAACCACGCACGACTTCAAAAATCGTACAGTGTATGCCCGGCTTAAGTGACTCCAGGTGCGCCGAGGTCCAGGTTCTCCTAAGTAGCCCTAAAAGTTCCTTGCTCAGAGTTATTCACAAAGCTGCTGAGACAAACCGTTACATCCCTGGGTGTCTGGGGTTTGTGTTCCTGTTTTCTTGCCTCTCTTGATTTCCACAGGCACTCAAAATGGCCGCCTGGAGCTGCGGCCGTGCTCATTGGGCAATGTAGCCGCTCAGGTGGACCATGGACCAACCAATGAGGGAGGAGCTGCCAGCATAAGAGACCCGTCGATCGCACCTGTGCTCTCTCTCTCGCTGATTCCTGCTCAGTCATTTGTTTCCCTTTGCATATTTCTCTTGTGGCAATAAATGCACTTTTAGTTTTCAGAAACTCAGTCTCTGTCTCCTTGGTCGGTCTTTATGTTATCCCCTCTATCCCCAGACCAGAGGGTCATAACACACATTCTTAACTAAGGAATAGGGAGAATTGTTCATCGAAAAGTACCGTATTTTTCAGACTATAAGGCGCACTTAAAATCCTGTAATTTTCTCAAAAATCGACAGTGCGCCTTATAATCCGGTGCGCCTTATGTATTAACCTCGAACCGATTTTATGTGGTACACGGCGCTCAAAAATCTGTCAAGCCGCACCGCTTGATGGATTGTCGGCGCATTACGGCTACCGCGGCGTAATACTTGATGGATTGTCGGCGCATTACGGCTACCGCGGAGTAATACTTGATGGATTGTCGGCGCATTACGGCTACCGCGGCGTAATACTTGATGGATTGTCGGCGCATTACGGCTACCGCGGCGTAATACTTGATGGATTGTCGGCGCATTACGGCTACCGCGGCGTAATACTTGATGGATTGTCGGCGCATTACGGCTACCGCGGAGTAATACTTGATGGATTGTCGGCGCATTACGGCTACCGCGGAGTAATACTTGATGGATTGTCGGCGCATTACGGCTACCGCGGCGTAATACTTGATGGATTGTCGGCGCATTACGGCTACCGCGGAGTAATACTTGATGGATTGTCGGCGCATTACGGCTACCGCGGAGTAATACTTGATGGATTGTCGGCGCATTACGGCTACCGCGGTGTAATACTTGATGGATTGTCGGCGCATTACGGCTACCGTGGAGTAATACTTGATGGATTGTCGGCGCATTACGGCTACCGCGGAGTAATACTTGATGGATTGTCGGCGCATTACGGCTACCGCGGTGTAATACTTGATGGATTGTCGGCGCATTACGGCTACCGCGGTGTAATACTTGATGGATTGTCGGCGCATTACGGCTACCGCGGTGTAATACTTGATGGATTGTCGGCGCATTACGGCTACCGCGGCGTAATACTTGATGGATTGTCGGCGCATTACGGCTACCGCGGAGTAATACTTGATGGATTGTCGGCGCATTACGGCTACCGCGGTGTAATACTTGATGGATTGTCGGCGCATTACGGCTACCGCGGCGTAATACTTGATGGATTGTCGGCGCATTACGGCTACCGCGGAGTAATACTTGATGGATTGTCGGCGCATTACGGCTACCGCGGCGTAATACTAGCCTTGCGGAGTAATACGTACTGTGCTTCAACATACCGGTAATATTATGGTGTGTGTATAAGGACTGAAGATGAAGAATTTGATGGATTTGTGGATGAGGAATGAACTGAAAAAGTGAGTGTATTGTTTTGTATTTTATGTGTTACAACTGAACAATGTTGAGTTATTGTGTTGAGTTGAAAAAAGTTCGATTTATCTGACTGTTTTGTGTTGCTTAATGCGCCTTATAATCCGGTGCGCCTTATAATCCGGTGCGCTTTATGTATGAAAATAGACCCGTTCATTGACAGTGCGCCTTATAGTCCGGAAAATACAGTAATGCTGCCGTTGCTTTCTTCCTATCTCCACATTGATGGGCTGATGGGTCTCAGAGACTTAAATACTGAAGGAGATATCGTGTTGCCATATTCAACGAAACGTCTCAATTCAAATTTAGAAGTTTTCAAAATTAAAAGATTTTATTTACATAACAAAACAAACCTATTTTATTTCCCCACAGATGTAATGAAATAAAGATTTCAAAATAAAAGTGCATGCTCAGTAGCACTGATTAAACACAAACCCAAGAATAATATAGGCTACTAATAGCTCAGTATCATTAAATGATTGTTTGTGAATTGGTTTTAGTGACTTAGGAGTCCTCTTGACTGCCCCTACTGCTTTTTGCTGTGTGAAATAAGATAAGATAAGATGGAAGAGGAAGGTCTTGTGCCAGGTTGCACAGCAATACGATAAAACAATAGGGAAATAAACAGAATGATACGAGTAAAATAACAGATTTACAAATGTACAGTCCGAGTAGAAAAAAAATACGACTACTAATAATACTAATACGTGTGGTTTAGAGGAGGTACGTTGATGAGACCCGATTGCCCCAAAGGGTTATATTGCATTCTAGTGCACCAATTTTATTTAATTTGTCACTTGATTTGATGGGGAAAATAGGATCGAGTTGAAAAGTATGATCCTGCAATGGCTGCAGTCATTTGGCGTTGAAGATTTTACGGGTTGAGCCCCAGCTGCTCATCCCACCTTACGTCAGATTTGGTAATTTGTCAAACGTCATTTCATAGGGAAGTGTATCGTATTGTAATGTTTTACATATATATTATTTACACCTTATCGTCAACATCTTGTTTCTTGTCACTTATCACATTGTTTTAATCAATTTCATCAAACATATAAACTCCAGACTAGGTATCCTGAATCTTCTATATTCAAGTGGTATGAATAAACAAGAAACTCCAGCACATGTAGATCATGTTTTATTGATGAGGAAATCAACACATGTCAGTGATCCGCCTCATGCTCATGAACCTCTGGCCGCTCATGCCCATGTCCCTGAAGCTCCTGTACTCTCCGGGCCTCATGTACATCATCCTGCCTCTGTACTGGGGCTGCTCGTACATCAGCCAGTGGCCGTCCATCACGTTGCAGGACTGGCAGTCGGACATGCGGTAACGATCCTGGAAGTTGTCACAGTCGTCCGTCATCTCATGGAACTGACCGCCGTAGTTCTCCCTCTCGTAGATCCTCGCCCTGAACTGGCCTCTGTGCTGTAATGCAGAGATTCAGAGAAGCAACATCAGCAGAATCATAAGCACAACGCAGTCGGTGTAACAGTTGTACTAGATGAGGGTAACAGTTGAATTGTTGGTTCTCTTACATAGGGGATCATCCTGCAGGACCTGAAGTTGTCAAAGGTCATTCCCATGCTCCTCATGTGCTGCATGTCCGGGTACTCTCCCCTCCTCATGAAGTACTGCTGGCCCATGTAGTTGTTCCTCTCATAGCCCATGAAGCAGCCGCTCTCCACCCTGTAGGACTGGCACCTGCTCAGGTAGGAGGACATGTCGGAGCAGTCGCTCATGCACTCATAGGAGCGGCCCTGGAAGTTCCTCTCCTCGTAGAAGGTGATCTGAAACAAAACAGTCGTCAATCATAGCACATAATGCTGGAATATTGTACCACTACTGATTGATATCTATTTTTAAAGAAAATCTTCCATTTAATATATTATAATTTAATCAGACACAATGACATTATTTGAGTTCTAATTTAGATATATATTTTTACCTTGCCCATGTTGATGGTTGTGTTGGTTTGTCAGGTCTCTCAGAGATCGGTCAGTCAACTGATACCCTGCCTGTGTCAAGCCCATACTTTTATACCAGAACACTCAAACACTGCAGGACGTCTCCATTGTTCAAACTACTGACCCAGCAACATGCTATAGAAATCCCTACAGAGGCTTACTCATGCTGTAACACGGTGGAACTCTCCTCCTCAAGGTCTTCAGGTCACAGGCCACCTACTTCCCTTAGGACTGCACCATTGGCCTTCCACCTGGACCCTTGGCCTCCTGCAGTCGTTTGTACTTCTTCAAACGTCTGGAGAAGTACATGTACAGTATATCCCTCACTGCCATTATTTCATTTACAAAGCACCCCTGCACACTGCCACAAACCAACCTTCATTCACTTTGGACTTAATCTATTTGTTATTTTTATTGTTAAAATATATCATTGTTTATTACTATTGGATAATAAAATAGAATACAATACATACTCATCAACAAGGACCATTTCATGATTTTATCACGATTATCGCAATAAAAGAAAAACAAGTTTTACACTCCAATCTAATATTAGAAAACTCTTTAACAGAAGCCTTGCTATCCTGAAGTTCAATAAGGAGAGTTCCACCGTGTTACAGCATGAGTAAGCCTCTGTAGGGATTTCTATAGCATGTTGCTGGGTCAGTAGTTTGAACAATGGAGACGTCCTGCAGTGTTTGAGTGTTCTGGTATAAAAGTATGGGCTTGACACAGGCAGGGTATCAGTTGACTGACCGATCTCTGAGAGACCTGACAAACCAACACAACCATCAACATGGGCAAGGTAAAAATATATATCTAAATTAGAACTCAAATAATGTCATTGTATCTGATTAAATTATAATATATTAAATGGAAGATTTTCTTTAAAAATAGATTGTCTGCTATGGCTGACGACGTTTTGTTTCAGATCACCTTCTACGAGGAGAGGAACTTCCAGGGCCGCTCCTATGAGTGCATGAGCGACTGCGCCGACATGTCCTCCTACCTGAGCAGGTGCCAGTCCTACAGGGTGGAGAGCGGCTGCTTCATGGGCTATGAGAGGAACAACTACATGGGCCAGCAGTACTTCATGAGGAGGGGAGAGTACCCGGACATGCAGCACATGAGGAGCATGGGAATGACGTTTGACAACTTCAGGTCCTGCAGGATGATCCCCTATGTAAGAGAACCAACAATTCAACTGTTACTCTCATCTAGTACAACTGTTACACTGACTGCGTTGTGCTGATGACTCTGCTGATGTTGCTTCTCTGAATCTCTGCATTACAGCACAGAGGCCAGTTCAGGGCGAAGATCTACGAGAGGGAGAACTACGGCGGTCAGTTCCATGAGATGACGGACGACTGTGACAACTTCCAGGATCGTTACCGCATGTCCGACTGCCAGTCCTGCAACGTGATGGACGGC
Source organism: Coryphaenoides rupestris (assembly GCA_002895965.2). NCBI lineage: Eukaryota > Metazoa > Chordata > Actinopteri > Gadiformes > Macrouridae > Coryphaenoides > Coryphaenoides rupestris. The sequence continues at coordinate 61,058 of PIJE02001626.1, forward strand.
CACTGGCTGATGTACGAGCAGCCCCAGTACAGAGGCAGGATGATGTACATGAGGCCCGGAGAGTACAGGAGCTTCAGGGACATGGGCATGAGCGGCCAGAGGTTCATGAGCATGAGGCGGATCACTGACATGTGTTGATTTCCTCATCAATAAAACATGATCTGACTTACATTTGCTGGCGTTTTGGCTGCTTATTTGAAGGGGAATTAGTACCTGATAGTTATTCTGGAATTTGTTATTAATACTAAATTGAATTAAAAATGCATTTGATGTCAAGAAACACGATGTTGAAGGCAATAGATATTCATGGATCGGCACTATTTTACCTTTCTACCCCAGTTATAAGCACAATTAGAAATACCTGCACCACAAAGTTCCTGAAGAATGAAACGTGCCCATCCACGGGTCACCCGCGCATCAAGGGCTATAACCCTAACATTATATGAGAACTTGTCCACCATATCCATATGATAATATGTTGTGGTTCATATGTTGAGAAGCATTATGTGTTCATTATGTGTGTATTTACCAAGTATATTATCATTGGGTGTGTATTGCCAAGCATATCATATGTCTAGATAAGCACCAAGTCTCGGAGGTTGTTGTCCTCCACAGAAAACACTTGATGGCGGCAACTCCGGCACGCGCATGCGCCAGCAGGTAGCTATAGATAAAATAGTAAAGTGTGGGAAATTCTGAAGCGTGGGAGATTCTGAGAAAAAGAGTAAGAGCCAATGATCTGAGGACAGGCACCGGAGAAGCCTATAAAAGGGAGCGAAGAATCGGAGAGCTGAGCAGTTTCCCCCGGACCGGCAGAAGGACACCCTGGAGCACATTGGATTATCCGGACAATTTTTCCTTTTTATTTTTCTTAGGATCCTAGGAGGACTCTGGGTTCAGAACTCAGAATTTATTTCGTCTATTTTTCTCGTTTAGTTTTTTAGGGTTGGCTTCGACGGTCCATCGAGGGGGAAGTGCTCCCACGGTCTAACGAGGCTGTGTCGTTTTCTTCGGTTTATTTTGACAGTATCATCAGATTGGATCGAGGAATCCAATGTGTGCACTCGGCGAAGGGAGAGAGAGAGAGAGCCCGGGGTAAGAAAGTCACCATGACCTCCAACTATCAACATTCCTGATAAGCTCCTCTTGAGGTATTGCATTCGGTTCTTGTTTTTGTATTTTTTCCATTGTTCTGGACGGTTGGATTATTCTTTTTATTTTTCCATTGTTCTGGACGGTTGGATTATTCTTTTTATTTTTCCATTGTTCTGGACGGTTGGATTATTCTTTTTATTTGTGAGTGTTTTGAGGTTAACACCTGGTTCTAAGAGGTCACTTTAGTCCCCGTAAATACAACGTATGCCGAAGGCTAGATATATCCAAGCCTTTATATATTTCCTAGCAAATCAACAAGCGCACGGATCCCAGGGGAGAGCAGCCACAACGAACGCGATTGGGAGCTGTGGCTCAGAGCCAGGGTTATGCCTTGGACCGCGGGACCAAAGTAAGCGGGGTAGACATTCGGAAGATAAGGCAGTTAGGGGCTCGGCGTGTCTCCCCCACGACCTGTTAACAACCGTTACTGGACAACAGGTTTGGCATCACCTCTGTTAGAGGAGATTAACCGATGGATCTAACAACATGCTAGAAACCTTCCATCCATCCATCCATTCTCATCCGCTTATCTGGGGCCTTGTCGTGGTGGCAGCCGGCTAAGCAGGGGCCCCCAGGCGTCCTTCTCCCCAGCCACACTCTCCAGTTCCTCCTGGGAGATCCCGAGGTGTTCCCAGGCCAGATGAGATATATAATCCCTCCAGCGGGTTCTGGGTCTGCCCCGGGGTCTCCTCCCAGTTGGACGTGCCCGAAAAACCTTGAAGAGGAGGCGCCCGGGGAGCATCCTAATCAGACGCCCAAACTACCTCAGCTGACTCCTTTCGATGTGGAGAAGCAGCGACTCTACTCCGAGCTCCCTCCGGATGTCTGAGCTCCTCACCCTATCTCTAAGGCTGAGCCCAGCCACCCTGCGGAGGAAACTCATTTTGGCCGCTTGTATCCGCGATCTCATTCTTTCGGTCACTACCCAAAGCTCGTGACCATAGGTGAGGGTTGGAACGTAGATGGACCTGTAAATCGAAAGCTTCGCCTTCCGGCTCAGCTCCCTCTTCACCTTCCGGCTCAGCTCCCTCTTCACCACAACGGACCGGTACAGCGGCCGCATCACTGCAGACGCTGCACCAATCCGTCTGTCTATCTCCCGCTCCATTTTGCCCTCACTCGTGAACAAGACCCCGAGATACTTGAACATCAGGCAGCAACTCACTCCCAACCCGGAGGGAACACTCCACCGTTTTCCGGCAGAGAACCATGGCCTCAGACTTGGAGGTGCTGACTCTCATCCCGACCGCTTCACACTCGGCTGCAAACCGCCCCAGTGCATGCTGGAGGTCACGGTCTGATGTAGCCAACAGAACCACATCATCTGCAAAGAGCAGAGATGCAATTCTGAGGTCCCCAAACCGGACACTCTCCTCACCTCGGCTGCGCCTTGAGATTCTGTCCATGAAGATCACGAACAGAACCGGTGACAAGGGGCAACCTTGGCGGAGTCCAACACCCACTGAGAACGTGCTTGACTTTGTGCCAAGAATATGGACACAGCTCGCACTTTGTTCGTACAAGGACCGAATGGCACGTACCAACGGCCCCGGTACCCCATACTCCCGTAGTACCCCCCACAGGATTCCCCGGGGGACACGGTCATAGGCCTTCTCCAAGTCCACAAAGCACATGTAGACTGGATGGGCAAACTCCCATGCGCCCCCCAACAACCCTGCGAGGGTAAAGAGCTGGTCCACTGTTCCACGGCCAGGACGGAATCCGCATTGTTCCTCCTGAAGCTGAGGTTCGACAATCGGCCGGAGCCTCCTTTCCAGCACCCTGGAATAAACTTTCCCTGGGAGGCTGAGCAGTGTGATACCCCGATAATTGGAGCACACCCTCCGGTCCCCTTTCTTGAAAATGGGGACCACCACCCCAGTCTGCCATTCCACAGGTACTGTCCCCGACCTCCACGGGACATTGACTAGGCTTGAAACCTGTTCTATTCTAATCTTTATGCACCAGAGCGATTTCATTCTGACTCTCTTTTGACGAATGTACTTATTGTAAGTTGCTTTTGATGAAATCGTCTGCCAAATGCCTGAGATTTGGATGCAATTTCTATAGCTATCCCTGTAACTACAACTCGAGCCACTAGACGCCGCCCATGGGAAAACTTAACTAGTGCAGGCATAAGGATAATGGGTACAATTCACATTATGTTTCTCTCTTAAGATGGGTCTGGCCTTGTGTCTGAACCACCAGTAGTTCAGTGTCCAACTGACAGCTACAGGATGGTTTAGGTGTGCAGACGAGCCAGAAGCAACTTTTTTTTATCGGAAAACACAATGGCGATAGACAGATGGTTCATCAAATCACCTGCCAAGGACTTTCTGAAATTGCAAGCCCTTTTCCAAACAGATGGTTCTGTTAAACAAACCATCGACTGTGTCAGGTTATCACTCCACAGCAAGGACTCGAACCACAATCCCCAACTGGTGAACGCTCCGTTTGCATTCCTGTTACCGACTAGGACTGGGAGATGGTCAAGAATTGTAGACGTTATCCTTGTTTACTGCAATGCAACTTCCTAAGAACCATGTGTGCCATTTAAGTCCCCCGGAGTGAGAAGAATAAGAACCTGAGTTTGACAACGAAATATCCCAAATATCTCTCCCTCTGAGGTCCTGCACTTTAGCCAATTTGACTCATCTATTTCAGGCATTCCATTTGGAACGAGGTTACTTGCGTTATGTCATTTTCCATATGTCATTTGCATCCGTAAATATAGATGTTATAAATTACATTGTATTCTTTTGAACATATTGCATATATTATTTTATACGCCTCATATCCTTAAGATTACTATAACTAACTATTCCCTTCAACATCATGTTTGTTGTTATCACATACATTTATCATTCAATTTCATCTTGTATATTCATGTGCTACTTCATTTCAAATAAGTAGCTAGAAAACGAGAACATTTAAGTGAGATCATGTTTTATTGATGAGGAAATCAACACATGTCAGTGATCCGCCTCATGCTCATGAACCTCTGGCCGCTCATGCCCATGTCCCTGAAGCTCCTGTACTCTCCGGGCCTCATGTACATCATCCTGCCTCTGTACTGGGGCTGCTCGTACATCAGCCAGTGGCCGTCCATCACGTTGCAGGACTGGCAGTCGGACATGCGGTAACGATCCTGGATGTTGTCACAGTCGTCCATCATCTCATGGAACTGACCGCCGTAGTTCTCCCTCTCGTAGATCTTCATCCTGAACTGGCCTCTGTGCTGTAATGCAGAGATTCAGAGAAGCAATGTCAGCAGAGTCATAAGCACAACGCAGTCGGTGTAACAGTTGTACTAGATGAGAGTAACAGTTGAATTGTTGGTTCTCTTACATAGGGGATCATCCTGCAGGACCTGAAGTTGTCAAACGTCATTCCCATGCTCCTCATGTGCTGCATGTCCGGGTACTCTCCCCTCCTCATGAAGTACTGCTGGCCCATGTAGTTGTTCCTCTCATAGCCCATGAAGCAGCCGCTCTCCACCCTGTAGGACTGGCACCTGCTCAGGTAGGAGGACATGTCGGCGCAGTCGCTCATGCACTCATAGGAGCGGCCCTGGAAGTTCCTCTCCTCGTAGAAGGTGATCTGAAACAAAACAGTCGTCAATCATAGCACATAATGCTGGAATATTGTACCACTACTGATTGATATCTATTTTTAAAGAAAATCTTCCATTTAATATATTATAATTTAATCAGATACAATGACATTATTTGAGTTCTAATTTAGATATATATTTTTACCTTGCCCATGTTGATGGTTGTGTTGGTTTGTCAGGTCTCTCAGAGATCGGTCAGTCAACTGATACCCTGCCTGTGTCAAGCCCATACTTTTATACCAGAACACTCAAACACTGCAGGACGTCTCCATTGTTCAAACTACTGACCCAGCAACATGCTATAGAAATCCCTACAGAGGCTTACTCATGCTGTAACACGGTGGAACTCTCCTTGTTGAACAGCAAGATAGAGAGTTAACTGAAAGCAATGCTCTGAATTAGGGTTCTAATATTAGAATAGAATGTTTTTCTGGTTAGCCTGTGATATATCAATGTTTTAATTCTTCATTTGTGATTTTATATCAAATGTTTCATTAAGTTGTAATAGTTATGAACATTAGAGTATTATTAGGGTATCAAAGTGAAAATCTCAAACACTGCTTTCTGTTAACATATCTATTGCTTTTCTGAAAAAGCTCATGTTAACTTTCTAGTACGATGCAATGGAATAAAATGTTAGCGTTGAATGAGTCAAATCCAGTGGTAACTAAATTCTGTACAATTTAGCCAAATTTAGCAAAATTTTTTGGAATATAATAATCAAATCGGCATATCAATAAGGCATATCAAGGGCAATATACATTTTTTTGTTTCAAGCTATGTGTGTGGGAGTGGGCAGTTTGGGGGCCCTCGTGAGGTTAGAGTTCACAGTCCTGACTCTGTTCTAGCGTGACTGCGGAGGCGCTTGCCTGACCACAGAAATTGGAACAGGTTGTTGTTGGGGTGGTGAGGATCCTTCATGATCCTGCAGATTCTACATCGACACCTCCTGGAGTACAGGTCCTGCAGAGCGGGGAGTGTAGTGCCTGAGAGGAGCTGTTGCCAAACCAGGCAGTGATGCTTCCCGTCAGGATACTCTCCGCCGCACCAGCGTAGACGGTCTGAAGGATCCTCCGGGAGACTCTGAACTTCCACAGCTGCCTGAGGTGGTCAAGGCACTGCTTCGCCTTCCTCACCAGCGTGTCAGTGTGTGTAGTCCAAGTCCGATCCTCTGCGATGTGGACTCCCAGGTACCTGAAGCTGCTCACCCTCTCCACAGCAGTGCCATTAATCCCCAAACAGCGTCCCACCCAAGAGATCATGTGCACACCCGCCACTGGATGTACGCAAGGACCTCAGTGGACATTTCCCAATGAAGACAACGAGAGGGCACTGCAGACATTGCCCTAAAGGGTACACCAACACACAATGCCGCAAGTGTGATGTTCGTCTTTGCTTTTCAGAGGACAAGGACTCTTTCTGGGACTGCAAATGATCACTGCACTACTCCCCAACCTACTGTATATACCCCTTGTACACCTAATACACATATACATATATGTCTATACTGTACATATTCGCCCCTCCCTACATACATGCACATGGTTGCCTTGCACATGTATTCCTGTTTTTCATTTATTTATTTTTGTTTAATAAAATCACTATTCATAAAAATATGACTAATGTTGATATTATTATTCATGTTATATACTGTTCTGGGGCTAAGTAATAAGCAATCAACCATGCAAATGAACCCTTCGTTTTTTTTACTGAGGTACAAACATTTGTACCTTGTTGTTCAGACAATGAGTACAAATAGCCTACAGGAAATTCTGCTGCCCACTTCACCCAACGTTGTAACGTAACAACATTCCCATAAAACCTTACAAAAACATACAATTTTTGCAAACACTTTATTATCATCTCCAAAGGCCTCCTACAACACCATCTGAGAGGTTGGATTCTTTTTTTTTAATGTTTTACTATGTCTGGGTTTTACAGGGTTAACAAGAGACTCAAGACTCACCTGTTCAGAGTTCACCTGGACTCTGCATAGCTCCCCTCCTTAACAAGAGACTCAAGACTCCCCTGTTCAGAGTTCACCTGGACTCTACATAACGCCCCCTCCTTAACAAGAGACTCAAGACCCACCTGTTCAGAGTTCACCTGGACTCTACATAACCCCCCTCGTTAAACAAGAGACTCAAGACCTCACCTGTTCAGAGTTCACCTGGACTCTACATAACCCCCCTCCTTAACAAGAGACTCAAGACCCACCTGTTCAGAGTTCACCCTGGACTCTACATAACCCCCCTCCTTAACAGAGACTCAAGACCCACCTGTTCACAGTTCACCTGGACTCTACATAACCCCCCTCCTTAACAAGAGACTCAAGACCCACCTGTTCAGAGTTCACCCTGGACTCTACATAACCCCCCTCCTTAACAAGAGACTCAAGACCCCACCTGTTCAGAGTTCACCTGGACTCTACATAACCCCCTCCTTAACAAGAGACTCAAGACGCCACCTGTTCAGAGTTCACCCTGGACTCTACATAACCCCCCTCCTTAACAAGAGACTCAAGACCCACCTGTTCAGAGTTCACCTGGACTCTACATAACCCCCCTCCTTAACAAGAGACTCAAGACCCACCTGTTCAGAGTTCACCTGGACTCTACATAACCCCCTCCTTAACAAGAGACTCAAGACCCACCTGTTCAGAGTTCACCTGGACTCTACATAACCCCCTCCTTAACAAGAGACTCAAGACCCACCTGTTCAGAGTTCCACCTGGACTCTACATAACCCCCCTCCTTAACAAGAGACTCAAGACCCACCTGTTCAGAGTTCACCTGGACTCTACATAACCCCCAACCTCCTTAACAAGAGACTCAAGACCCACCTGTTCAGAGTTCACCTGACTCTACATAACCCCCCTCCTTAACAAGAGACTCCAAGACCCACCTGTTCAGAGTTCACCTGGACTCTACATAACCCCCTCCTTAACAAGAGACTCAAGACCCACCTGTTCAGAGTTCACCTGGACTCTACATAACCCCACCTCCTTAACAAGAGACTCAAGACCCACCTGTTCAGAGTTCACCTGGACTCTACATAACCCCCCTCCTTAACAGAGACTCAAGACCCACCTGTTCAGAGTTCACACTGGACTCTACATAACCCCCCTCCTTAACAAGAGACTCAAGACCCACCTGTTCAGAGTTCACCTGGACTCTACATAACCCCCCTCCTTAACAAGAGACTCAAGACCCACCTGTTCAGAGTTCACCTGGACTCTACATAACCCCCACCTCCTTAACAAGAGACTCAAGACCCACCTGTTCAGAGTTCCACCTGGACTCTACATAACCGCCCCTCCTTAACAAGAGACTCAAGACCCACCTGTTCAGAGTTCACCTGGACTCTACATAACCCCCTCCCTTAACAAGAGACTCAAGACCCCACCTGTTCAGAGTTCACCTGGACTCTACATAACCCCCCTCCCTTAACAAGAGACTCAAGACCCACCTGTTCAGAGTTCACCTGGACATCTACATAACCCCCCTCCTTAACAAGAGACTCAAGACCCACCTGTTCAGAGTTCACCTGGACTCTACATAACCCCCCCTCCTTAACAAGAGACTCAAGACCCACCTGTTCAGAGTTCACCTGGACTCTACATAACCCCCCTCCTTAACAAGAGACTCAAGACCCACCTGTTCAGAGTTCACCTGGACTCTACATAACCCCCCTCCTTAACAAGAGACTCAAGACCCACCTGTTCAGAGTTCACCTGGACTCTACATAACCCCCCTCCTTAACAAGAGACTCAAGACCCACCTGTTCAGAGTTCACCTGGACTCTACATAACCCCCCTCCTTAACAAGAGACTCAAGACCCACCTGTTCAGAGTTCACCTGGACTCTACATAACCCCCCCTCCTTAACAAGAGACTCAAGACCCACCTGTTCAGAGTTCACCTGGACTCTACATAACCCCCCTCCTTAACAAGAGACTCCAAGACCCCACCCTGTTCAGAGTCACGTGATCTAATAAACCCCCCGTCCTTAAACAAGAAGACTCACAGACTCACCTGTTCAGAGTTCACCTGGACTCTACATAACCCCCCTCCTTAACAAGAGACTCAAGACCCACCTGTTCAGAGTTCACCTGGACTCTACATAACCCCCCTCCTTAACAAGAGACTCAAGACCCACCTGTTCAGAGTTCACCTCGGACTCTGCATAGCTTCCCTCCTTAACAAAGACCTCAAGACCCCACCTGTTCAGAGCTTCCACCTGGACTCTGCCGAAGGCATAGCTTTCCCTGCCTTACAAGAGACTCAAGACCCAACCTGTTCAGATGTTCACCTGGACTCTGCATAGCTTTCCCTCCTTCAACCCTCTCTATTCCCATAATAGTCCTTTTTTTGTAATAGTACTGCATTTAGCATGTTCTTGGATGTTGGTAGAGCAGTTAAAATGGTACTTCTGCTCTTATCCTGGCTATCTTGCTGTCAACCTAGCAATTATGAATGCTTGAAACCTGTTCTATTCTCATCTTTATGTACCACAGCGATATATTGCTGTCTCTCTTTCGACAAATGAATTTATTGAAAGTCGCTTTGGATAAAGGTTCCAAATGCCCTAAATGTAAGTGTTAATATGGACTGGCCCTAAGCATAACTATGAAGCACCTGTGACACAAACCAAAATCATACTTCTTTCAAAACTTCAACCTGACATGTTTAGCTTAATTGTAGACAATTCTGTTCATCACTGAATATGTGACTTTAATTCTGTATTAACTAAGTTGGAAATGTAGACCGAGAAAGTTGAAGAAAGGCTTTTTAATGATTTAGGCCATAACTGACAGCAGCAATATTTATATCTCAGGCTTACCAGAAAAACATCATAATCCAATCTAACATTAGAACCCTATTTTAGAGACAGCACTGATTTCAGTTAACTCTCTATCTTGCTGTTCAACAAGGAGAGTTCCACCGTGTTACAGCATGAGTAAGCCTCTGTAGGGATTTCTATAGCATGTTGCTGGGTCAGTAGTTTGAACAATGGAGACGTCCTGCAGTGTTTGAGTGTTCTGGTATAAAAGTATGGGCTTGACACAGGCAGGGTATCAGTTGACTGACCGATCTCTGAGAGACCTGACAAACCAACACAACCATCAACATGGGCAAGGTAAAAATATATATCTAAATTAGAACTCAAATAATGTCATTGTATCTGATTAAATTATAATATATTAAATGGAAGATTTTCTTTAAAAATAGATTGTCTGCTATGGTTGATGACTGTTTTGTTTCAGATCACCTTCTACGAGGATAGGAACTTCCAGGGCCGCTCCTATGAGTGCATGAGCGACTGCTCCGACATGTCCTCCTACCTGAGCAGGTGCCAGTCCTACAGGGTGGAGAGCGGCTGCTTCATGGGCTATGAGAGGAACAACTACATGGGCCAGCAGTACTTCATGAGGAGGGGAGAGTACCCGGACATGCAGCACATGAGGAGCATGGGAATGACGTTTGACAACTTCAGGTCCTGCAGGATGATCCCCTATGTAAGAGAACCAACAATTCAACTGTTACTCTCATCTAGTACAACTGTTACACCGACTGCGTTGTGCTTATGACTCTGCTGACGTTTGCTTCTCTGAATCTCTGCATTACAGCACAGAGGCCAGTTCAGGGCGAAGATCTACGAGAGGGAGAACTACGGCGGTCAGTTCCATGAGATGACGGACGACTGTGACAACTTCCAGGATCGTTACTTTCTAGTACGATGCAATGGAATAAAATGTTAGCGTTGAATGAGTCAAATCCAGTGGTAACTAAATTCTGTACAATTTAGCCAAATTTAGCAAAATTTTTTGGAATATAATAATCAAATCGGCATATCAATAAGGCATATCAAGGGCAATATACATTTTTTTGTTTCAAGCTATGTGTGTGGGAGTGGGCAGTTTGGGGGCCCTCGTGAGGTTAGAGTTCACAGTCCTGACTCTGTTCTAGCGTGACTGCGGAGGCGCTTGCCTGACCACAGAAATTGGAACAGGTTGTTGTTGGGGTGGTGAGGATCCTTCATGATCCTGCAGATTCTACATCGACACCTCCTGGAGTACAGGTCCTGCAGAGCGGGGAGTGTAGTGCCTGAGAGGAGCTGTTGCCAAACCAGGCAGTGATGCTTCCCGTCAGGATACTCTCCGCCGCACCAGCGTAGACGGTCTGAAGGATCCTCCGGGAGACTCTGAACTTCCACAGCTGCCTGAGGTGGTCAAGGCACTGCTTCGCCTTCCTCACCAGCGTGTCAGTGTGTGTAGTCCAAGTCCGATCCTCTGCGATGTGGACTCCCAGGTACCTGAAGCTGCTCACCCTCTCCACAGCAGTGCCATTAATCCCCAAACAGCGTCCCACCCAAGAGATCATGTGCACACCCGCCACTGGATGTACGCAAGGACCTCAGTGGACATTTCCCAATGAAGACAACGAGAGGGCACTGCAGACATTGCCCTAAAGGGTACACCAACACACAATGCCGCAAGTGTGATGTTCGTCTTTGCTTTTCAGAGGACAAGGACTCTTTCTGGGACTGCAAATGATCACTGCACTACTCCCCAACCTACTGTATATACCCCTTGTACACCTAATACACATATACTTATATGTCTATACTGTACATATTCGCCCCTCCCTACATACATGCACATGCTTGCCTTGCACATGTATTCCTGTTTTTCATTTATTTATTTTTTTTAATAAAATCACTATTCATAAAAATATGACTAATGTTGATATTATTATTCATGTTATATACTGTTCTGGGGCTAAGTAATAAGCAATCAACCATGCAAATGAACCCTTAGTTTTTTTTTACTGAGGTACAAACATTTGTACCTTGTTGTTCAGACAATGAGTACAAATAGCCTACAGGAAATTCTGCTACCCACTTCACCCAACGTTGTAACGTAACAACATTCCCATAAAACCTTACAAAAACATACAATTTTTGCAAACACTTTATTATCATCTCCAAAGGCCTCCTACAACACCATCTGAGAGGTTGGATTCTTTTTTTTTAATGTTTTACTATGTCTGGGTTTTACAGGGTTAACAAGAGACTCAAGACTCACCTGTTCAGAGTTCACCTGGACTCTACATAACCCCCCTCCTTAACAAGAGACTCAAGACCCACCTGTTCAGAGTTCACCTGGACTCTACATAACCCCCCTCCTTAACAAGAGACTCAAGACCCACCTGTTCAGAGTTCACCTGGACTCTACATAACCCCCCTCCTTAACAAGAGACTCAAGACCCACCTGTTCAGAGTTCACCTGGACTCTACATAACCCCCCTCCTTAACAAGAGACTCAAGACCCACCTGTTCAGAGTTCACCTGGACTCTACATAATCCCCCTCCTTAACAAGAGACTCAAGACCCACCTGTTCACAGTTCACCTGGACTCTACATAACCCCCAACCTCCTTAACAAGAGACTCAAGACCCACCTGTTCAGAGTTCACCTGGACTCTACATAACCCCCCTCCTTAACAAGAGACTCAAGACCCACCTGTTCAGAGTTCACCTGGACTCTACATAACCCCCCTCCTTAACAAGAGACTCAAGACCCACCTGTTCAGAGTTCACCTGGACTCTACATAACCCCCCTCCTTAACAAGAGACTCAAGACCCACCTGTTCAGAGTTCACCTGGACTCTACATAACCCCCTCCTTAACAAGAGACTCCAAGACCCCACCTGTTTCAGAGTTCACCTGGACTTCTACATAACCCCCCTCCTTAACAAGAGACTCAAGACCCACCTGTTCAGAGTTCACCTGGACTCTACATAACCCCCCTCCTTAACAAGCTCCTTAACAAGAGACTCAAGACCCACCTGTTCAGAGTTCACCTGGACTCTACATAACCCCCCTCCTTAACAAGAGACTCAAGACCCACCTGTTCACAGTTCACCTGGACTCTACATAACCCCCCTCCTTAACAAGAGACTCAAGACCCACCTGTTCAGAGTTCACCTGGACTCTACATAACCCCCCTCCTTAACAAGAGACTCAAGACCCACCTGCTGAGAGCCTCCTTTCCAGCACCCTGGAATAAACTTTCCCGGGGAGGCTGAGCAGTGTGATACCCCGATAATTGGAGCACACCCTCCGGTCCCCTTTCTTGAAAATGGGGACCACCACCCCAGTCTGCCATTCCACAGGTACTGTCCCCGACCTCCACGGGACATTGACTAGGCTTGAAACCTGTTCTATTCTAATCTTTATGCACCAGAGCGATTTCATTCTGACTCTCTTTTGACGAATGTACTTATTGTAAGTTGCTTTTGATGAAATCGTCTGCCAAATGCCTGAGATTTGGATGCAATTTCTATAGCTATCCCTGTAACTACAACTCGAGCCACTAGACGCCGCCCATGGGAAAACTTAACTAGTGCAGGCATAAGGATAATGGGTACAATTCACATTATGTTTCTCTCTTAAGATGGGTCTGGCCTTGTGTCTGAACCACCAGTAGTTCAGTGTCCAACTGACAGCTACAGGATGGTTTAGGTGTGCAGACGAGCCAGAAGCAACTTTTTTTTATCGGAAAACACAATGGCGATAGACAGATGGTTCATCAAATCACCTGCCAAGGACTTTCTGAAATTGCAAGCCCTTTTCCAAACAGATGGTTCTGTTAAACAAACCATCGACTGTGTCAGGTTATCACTCCACAGCAAGGACTCGAACCACAATCCCCAACTGGTGAACGCTCCGTTTGCATTCCTGTTACCGACTAGGACTGGGAGATGGTCAAGAATTGTAGACGTTATCCTTGTTTACTGCAATGCAACTTCCTAAGAACCATGTGTGCCATTTAAGTCCCCCGGAGTGAGAAGAATAAGAACCTGAGTTTGACAACGAAATATCCCAAATATCTCTCCCTCTGAGGTCCTGCACTTTAGCCAATTTGACTCATCTATTTCAGGCATTCCATTTGGAACGAGGTTACTTGCGTTATGTCATTTTCCATATGTCATTTGCATCCGTAAATATAGATGTTATAAATTACATTGTAATCTTTTGAACATATTGCATATATTATTTTATACGCCTCATATCCTTAAGATTACTATAACTAACTATTCCCTTCAACATCATGTTGTTGTTATCACATACATTTATCATCAATTTCATCTTGTATATTCATGTGCTACTTCATTTCAAATAAGTAGCTAGAAAACGAGAACAATTTAAGTGAGATCATGTTTTATTGATGAGGAAATCAACACATGTCAGTGATCCGCCTCATGCTCGATGAACCTCTGGCCGCTCATGGCCCATGGTCCTGAAGCTCCTGTACTCTCCGGGCCTCATGTACATCCATCCTGCCTCTGTACTGGGGCTGCTCGTACATCAGCCAGTGGCCGTCCATCACGTTGCAGGGACTGGCAGTCGGACATGCGGTAACGATCCTGGATGTTGTCACAGTCGTCCATCATCTCATGGAATGACCGCCGTAGTTCTCCCTCTCGTAGATCTTCATCCTGAACTGGCCTCTGTGCTGTAATGCAGAGATTCAGAGAAGCAATGTCAGCAGAGTCATAAGCACAACGCAGTCGGTGTAACAGTTGTACTAGATGAGAGTAAACAGTTGAATTGTTGGTTCTCTTACATAGGGGATCATCCTGCAGGACCTGAAGTTGTCAAACGTCATTCCCATGCTCCTCATTGTGCTGCATGTCCGGGTACTCTCCCCTCCTCATGAAGTACTGCTGGCCATGTAGTTGTTCCTCTCATAGCCCATGAAGCAGCCGCTCTCCACCCTGGTAGGACTGGCACCTGCTCAGGTAGGAGGACATGGTCGGCGCAGTCGGCTATGCACTCATAGGAGCGGCCCTGGAAGTTCCTCTCCTCGTAGAAGGTGATCTGAAACAAAACAGTCGTCAATCATAGCACATAATGCTGGAATATTGTACCACTACTGATTGATATCTATTTTTAAAGAAAATCTTCCATTTAATATATTATAATTTAATCAGATACAATGACATTTATTTGAGTTCTAATTTAGATATATATTTTTACCTTGCCCATGTTGATGGTTGTGTTGGTTTTGTCAGGTCTCTCAGAGATCGGTCAGTCACTGATACCCTGCCTGTGTCAAGCCCATACTTTTATACCAGAACACTCAAACACTGCAGGACGTTCTCCATTGTTCAAACTACTGACCCCAGCAACATGCTATAGAAATCCCTACAGAGGCTTACTCATGCTGTAACACGGTGGAACTCTCCTTGTTGAACAGCAAGATAGAGAGTTAACTGAAAGCAATGCTCTGAATTAGGGTTCTAATATTAGAATAGAATGTTTTTCTGGTTAGCCTGTGATATATCAATGTTTAATTCTTCATTTGTGATTTTATTATCAAATGTTTCATTAAGTTGTAATAGTTATGAACATTAGAGTATTATTAGGGTATCAAAGTGAAAATCTCAAACACTGCTTTCTGTTAACATATCTATTGCTTTTCTGAAAAAGCTCATGTTAACTTTCTAGTACGATGCAATGGAATAAAATGTTAGCGTTGAATGAGTCAAATCCAGTGGTAACTAAATTCTGTACAATTAGCCAAATTTAGCAAAATTTTTTGGAATATAATAATCAAATCGGCATATCAATAAGGCATATCAAGGGCAATATACATTTTTTGTTTCAAAGCTATGTGTGTGGGAGTGGGCAGTTTGGGGGCCCTCGTGAGGTTAGAGTTCACAGTCCTGACTCTGTTCTAGCGTGACTGCGGAGGCGCTTGCCTGACCACAGAAATTGGAACAGGTTGTTGTTGGGGTGGTGAGGATCCTTCATGATCCTGCAGATTCTACATCGACACCTCCTGGAGTACAGGTCCTGCAGAGCGGGGAGTGTAGTGCCTGAGAGGAGCTTGTTGCCAAACCAGGCAGTGATGCTTCCCGTCAGGATACTCTCCGCGCACCAGCGTAGACGGTCTGAAGGATCCTCCCGGGAGACTCTGAACTTCCACAGCTGCCTGAGGTGGTCAAGGCACTGCTTCGCCTTCCTCACCAGCGTGTCAGTGTGTGTAGTCCAAGTCCGATCCTCTGCGATGTGGACTCCCAGGTACCTTGAAGCTGCTCACCCTCTCCACAGCAGTGCCATTAATCCCCAAACAGCGTCCCACCCAAGAGATTCATGTGCACACCCGCCACTGGATGTACGCAAGGACCTCAGTGGACATTTCCAATGAGACAACGAGAGGGCACTGCAGACATTGCCCTAAAGGGTACACCAACACACAATGCCGCAAGTGTGATGTTCCGTCTTTGCTTTCAGAGGACAAGGACTCTTTCTGGGACTGCAAATGATCACTGCACTACTCCCCAACCTACTGTATATACCCCTTGTACACCTAATACACATATACATATATGTCTATACTGTACATATTCGCCCCTCCCTACATACATGCACATGGTTGCCTTGCACATGTATTCCTGTTTTTCATTTATTTATTTTTGTTTAATAAAATCACTATTCATAAAAATATGACTAATGTTGATATTATTATTCATGTTATATACTGTTCTGGGGCTAAGTAATAAGCAATCAACCATGCAAATGAACCCTTCGTTTTTTTTTTACTGAGGTACAAACATTTGTACCTTGTTGTTCAGACAATGAGTACAAATAGCCTACAGGAAATTCTGCTGCCCACTTCACCCAACGTTGTAACGTAACAACATTCCCATAAAACCTTACAAAAACATACAATTTTTGCAAACACTTTATTATCATCTCCAAAGGCCTCCTACAACACCATCTGAGAGGTTGGATTCTTTTTTTTTAATGTTTTACTATGTCTGGGTTTTACAGGGTTAACAAGAGACTCAAGACTCACCTGTTCAGAGTTCACCTGGACTCTGCATAGCTCCCCTCCTTAACAAGAGACTCAAGACTCACCTGTTCAGAGTTCACCTGGACTCTACATAACCCCCCTCCTTAACAAGAGACTCAAGACCCACCTGTTCAGAGTTCACCTGGACTCTACATAACCCCCCTCGTTAACAAGAGACTCAAGACTCACCTGTTCAGAGTTCACCTGGACTCTACATAACCCCCCTCCTTAACAAGAGACTCAAGACCCACCTGTTCAGAGTTCACCTGGACTCTACATAACCCCCCTCCTTAACAAGAGACTCAAGACCCACCTGTTCACAGTTCACCTGGACTCTACATAACCCCCCTCCTTAACAAGAGACTCAAGACCCACCTGTTCAGAGTTCACCTGGACTCTACATAACCCCCCTCCTTAACAAGAGACTCAAGACCCACCTGTTCAGAGTTCACCTGGACTCTACATAACCCCCCTCCTTAACAAGAGACTCAAGACCCACCTGTTCAGAGTTCACCTGGACTCTACATAACCCCCCTCCCTTAACAAGAGACTCAAGACCCACCTGTTCAGAGTTCACCTGGACTCTGCATAGCTTCCCTCCTTAACAAGAGACTCAAGACCCACCTGTTCAGAGTTCACCTGGACTCTACATAGCCCCCCTCCTTAACAAGAGACTCAAGACCCACCTGTTCAGAGTTCACCTGGACTCTACATAACCCCCCTCCTTAACAAGAGACTCAAGACTCACCTGTTCAGAGTTCACCTGGACTCTACATAACCCCCCTCCTTAACAAGAGACTCAAGACCCACCTGTTCAGAGTTCACTTGGACTCTGCATAGCTTCCCTCCTTAACAAGAGACTCAAGACTCACCTGTTCAGAGTTCACCTGTACTCTGCATAGCTTCCCTCCTTAACAAGAGACTCAAGACCCACCTGTTCAGAGTTCACCTGGACTCTACATAACCCCCCTCCTTAACAAGAGACTCAAGACCCACCTGTTCAGAGTTCACCTGGACTCTACATAACCCCCCTCCTTAACAAGAGACTCAAGACCCACCTGTTCAGAGTTCACCTGGACTCTACATAACCCCCCTCCTTAACAAGAGACTCAAGACCCACCTGTTCAGAGTTCACCTGGGACTCTACATAAGCCCCCTCCTTAACAAGAGACTCAAGACCCCACCTGTTCAGAGTTCACCTGGACTCTACATAACCCCCCTCCTTAACAAGAGACTCAAGACCCACCTGTTCAGAGTTCACCTGGACTCTAACATAACCCCCCTCCTTAACAAGAGACTCAAGACCCACCTGTTCAGAGTTCACCTGGACTCTACATAACCCCCCTCCTTAACACGAGACTCAAGACTCACCTGTTCAGAGTTCACCTGGACTCTACATAACCCCCTCCTTAACAAGAGACTCAAGACCCACCTGTTCAGAGTTCACCTGGACTCTACATAACCCCCCTCCTTAACAAGAGACTCAAGACCCACCTGTTCAGAGTTCACCTGGACTCTGCATAGCTTCCCTCCTTAACAAGAGACTCAAGACCCACCTGTTCAGAGTTCACCTGGACTCTACATAGCCCCCCTCCTTAACAAGAGACTCAAGACCCACCTGTTCAGAGTTCACCTGGACTCTACATAACCCCCCTCCTTAACAAGAGACTCAAGACCCACCTGTTCAGAGTTCACCTGGACTCTACATAACCCCCCTCCTTAACAAGAGACTCAAGACTCACCTGTTCAGAGTTCACCTGGACTCTACATAACCCCCCTCCTTAACAAGAGACTCAAGACCCACCTGTTCAGAGTTCACTTGGACTCTGCATAGCTTCCCTCCTTAACAAGAGACTCAAGACCCACCTGTTCAGAGTTCACCTGGACTCTACATAACCCCCCTCCTTAACAAGAGACTCAAGACCCACCTGTTCAGAGTTCACCTGGACTCTACATAACCCCCCTCCTTAACAAGAGACTCAAGACCCGCCTGTTCAGAGTTCACCTGGACTCTACATAACCCCCCTCCTTAACAAGAGACTCAAGACCCGCCTGTTCAGAGTTCACCTGGACTCTACATAACCCCCCTCCTTAACAAGAGACTCAAGACCCACCTGTTCAGAGTTCACCTGGACTCTACATAACCCCCCTCCTTAACAAGAGACTCAAGACTCACCTGTTCAGAGTTCACCTGGACTCTACATAACCCCCCTCCTTAACAAGAGACTCAAGACCCACCTGTTCAGAGTTCACCTGGACTCTACATAACCCCCCTCCTTAACAAGAGACTCAAGACCCACCTGTTCAGAGTTCACCTGGACTCTGCATAGCTTCCCTCCTTAACAAGAGACTCAAGACCCACCTGTTCAGAGTTCACCTGGACTCTGCATAGCTTCCCTCCTTAACAAGAGACTCAAGACCCACCTGTTCAGAGTTCACCTGGACTCTGCATAGCTTCCCTCCTTAACCCTCTCTATTCCCATAATAGTCCTTTTTTTGTAATAGTACTGCATTTAGCATGTTCTTGGATGTTGGTAGAGCAGTTAAAATGGTACTTCTGCTCTTATCCTGGCTATCTTGCTGTCAACCTAGCAATTATGAATGCTTGAAACCTGTTCTATTCTCATCTTTATGTACCACAGCGATATATTGCTGTCTCTCTTTCGACAAATGAATTTATTGAAAGTCGCTTTGGATAAAGGTTCCAAATGCCCTAAATGTAAGTGTTAATATGGACTGGCCCTAAGCATAACTATGAAGCACCTGTGACACAAACCAAAATCATACTTCTTTCAAAACTTCAACCTGACATGTTTAGCTTAATTGTAGACAATTCTGTTCATCACTGAATATGTGACTTTAATTCTGTATTAACTAAGTTGGAAATGTAGACCGAGAAAGTTGAAGAAAGGCTTTTTAATGATTTAGGCCATAACTGACAGCAGCAATATTTATATCTCAGGCTTACCAGAAAAACATCATAATCCAATCTAACATTAGAACCCTATTTTAGAGACAGCACTGATTTCAGTTAACTCTCTATCTTGCTGTTCAACAAGGAGAGTTCCACCGTGTTACAGCATGAGTAAGCCTCTGTAGGGATTTCTATAGCATGTTGCTGGGTCAGTAGTTTGAACAATGGAGACGTCCTGCAGTGTTTGAGTGTTCTGGTATAAAAGTATGGGCTTGACACAGGCAGGGTATCAGTTGACTGACCGATCTCTGAGAGACCTGACAAACCAACACAACCATCAACATGGGCAAGGTAAAAATATATATCTAAATTAGAACTCAAATAATGTCATTGTATCTGATTAAATTATAATATATTAAATGGAAGATTTTCTTTAAAAATAGATTGTCTGCTATGGTTAATGACTGGTTTTTTTCAGATCACCTTCTACGAGGATAGGAACTTCCAGGGCCGCTCCTATGAGTGCATGAGCGACTGCTCCGACATGTCCTCCTACCTGAGCAGGTGCCAGTCCTACAGGGTGGAGAGCGGCTGCTTCATGGGCTATGAGAGGAACAACTACATGGGCCAGCAGTACTTCATGAGGAGGGGAGAGTATCCGGACATGCAGCACATGAGGAGCATGGGAATGACGTTTGACAACTTCAGGTCCTGCAGGATGATCCCCTATGTAAGAGAACCAACAATTCAACTGTTACTCTCATCTAGTACAACTGTTACACCGACTGCGTTGTGCTTATGACTCTGCTGACGTTTGCTTCTCTGAATCTCTGCATTACAGCACAGAGGCCAGTTCAGGGCGAAGATCTACGAGAGGGAGAACTACGGCGGTCAGTTCCATGAGATGACGGACGACTGTGACAACTTCCAGGATCGTTACCGCATGTCCGACTGCCAGTCCTGCAACGTGATGGACGGCCACTGGCTGATGTACGAGCAGCCCCAGTACAGAGGCAGGATGATGTACATGAGGCCCGGAGAGTACAGGAGCTTCAGGGACATGGGCATGAGCGGCCAGAGGTTCATGAGCATGAGGCGGATCACTGACATGTGTTAAGCATCGTCTTTTTCCGGCATGTCCATAAAACATGAATTAAATAAAACATTATATTTGTGAGTTTTTGTTGCATGTTTTGTTGTGTTCCTCAACACTGCTTTTTGTGTCAAGATTTTGAATAACTTGAACGTACTTTGTGGAGGCAACCTCTGCTTTGCGTGGGGTGGTTCTCCACGTCTTCCATTAATACTGTGCAACACACACCTCGTTCATGATCCCTTAATTATACCATGGTCTGGATGAATACTCTTTCCTGTGACCTGACTTACAAAACACTTTTGATATGTTTAAAGATGTACTCTCTAAGTGCTATACAGCGTTACAATTTATTATTACCTCTAGTGACATGAGGAATATAGGCCTACACAAGGCTAGTCTGAGATATTTAGGCCAACTTGTTTTTATTGCTGTCTAATGTTTCTAATATTCCTCTCTAACATGGTGTTGCTTTGCAGGGAGTCGAGGATGTGTAGATGCATAAATCACTTTAAATTCCATTATATGCACATGATGTCATTTAACTGTGGGCTGATTTATATGCTATTGGAACCGGTTTGATTTTGCCAGGAAAAGGGAAGGAACTTGCTTCTAAGATAATAGATTTTTGCCAGATAATGGCAAAAATGTATGTTCTGTCCTAACTTCATAATTTGTGCAATGTTTATTTATGATTATAACTAACATTAGATTATGATTGTTATTGTCTCTCAAGCCACGGAGATCACACTCCAGTGCTGAATACACAAGCTCCAGGAAGCTGCAGTTCACTCACCGGCCAAAGGGCTCAGTAATGAATATACTGTATGTAAGAATCACAGATTCCTTCTTCAAATATCAGCCCAGAGAAATCAGCCCAAAAGCTGTTCCACGCAACAGAGAGAGAGAGTCGGGGAAGCTCTCATGTTTTAACTTCAACCACAACCTGCTCACAAACTGGCAATTTAAAGCGATTTGTGCTGTAAAATCCTACATTTAGTCCCTGAACTGATTCATGATTGTTACATACAGGACCTTTAAGTGAAGAAATCATGAAGAAAGAAGAAATCAATCCATTTGATGAAATTTCCTCCCTGGTCAGATTGGACCAGGTCATGGGCCGCATGCGGCCTGTTTGACACCCCTGTCCGTTGTCCCAGCCTGCTTCAAGTGGTCCACTATTGTCCCTGTGCCTAAGACTGCCTCTCCAGCATGCCTGAATGAGTCCTGACCGGTGGCCCTCACATCGGTGATCATGAAATATTTTGAGAGGCTGATTAAGGACTACATCTGCACCTTCTTACCTCCCTCCATGGACCCACTGCAGTTCTCCTACCGGCCAAACAGAACCACAGATGATGCTGTCTCCCAGTTACTACACAGCTCTCTCCCTCATCTTGACAGTTGGAAGGGGGGGTTGTTGATTGACTTTAGCTCTGCTTTCAACACCATAGTCTCCACCAGATTGGCTGGCAAGCTGGTTCCAAATGGCCAGGCCCCAGGTTCAGGGTGGGCAGACACTGTCATGGGAGTGAGCAGTAGGACCCAATCGCAGACTCAGGACTCGGGGTTTTGCAGTACAATAAATGTTATTTATTACCGTGGTGAGGAACAGGCAGGTAGAAATCCATCCAGGTTGTATGTCGAATTACAACAGAAGACAAGACATAACAATGACAAAACATTGACAATGGTCCGACACCCGTGGGTGGAAAGCCGGGGCTTTTATGCCATGCCTAATTGCTCATTGCGGACAGCCGCAAACATAGCGCAGGTGCCGCTAATCGTCCAGGGGCGGCACTGGCGCCCGGGAGCCCCGCTAATCCTCCAGGGGCGGCGTTGGCGCCCGGGAGCCTGGAGCCACGATAGTGATCGTGACAGACACACCTCCAGACCCCTCACCCTGGACACAGGATCCCCCCAGGGTTGCGTCCTCAGCCCCATACTGTACTCCCTGTACACACATGACTGTGTGGCCAGGTCCAGCTACAACACCATCGTCAAGTTTGTGGATGACACAGCGGTGGTGGACCTTATCTCTGGTAACGATGAGACGGCCTACCTAGAGGAAGTTGCTAACCTGTCAGTATGGTGCCAAGACAACAGCCTCATGCTGAATGTCTCCAAAACTAAGGAGCTGATTGTGGACTTTAGGAGGACACAACAACTTCAGAGGACTTAAGGAGGGAAGCTATGCAGAGTCCAGGTGAACTCTGAACAGGTTAGTCTTGAGTCTCTTGTGGAAGCTGGTGAGTGACTCTGCCATCCTGACCACCACCACCATTGCGGTGCCAGAACAGAGAAGAGTTGAGACTTAGTGGAGTGATATTTGCCTGTTCTTAGTGATGGTGGTATCAGTATCTTAGTGATGGTGGTACCAGCCTCTTGGTGATGGTGGTATCAGTATCTTAGTGATGGTGGTACCAGCTTCTTGGTGATGGTGGTACCAGTCAGCCTCTTAGTGATGGTGCCATATCATCAGTCTGTCAAGCTCCTGAAGTTCGCGGATGACACCACCCTCATTGGACTAATCTTGGGTGGGGATGAGTCTGCCTACAGTTGGGAGATTGGCCATCTGGTGACCTGGTGCGGTCAGAACAACTTGGAGCTCGACGCTCTCAAGACAGTCGAGAGGGTAGTAGACTTCCGGAAGAACCCAGCCCCACCCGCCCCCATCACCCTGTGTGACTCCCCAGTCGACACTGTGGAGTCCTTTCATTTCCTGGGCACCACCATCACCCAGGACCTCAAGTGGGAGCTGAACATCAGCTCCATCATGTAAAAGGCCCAGCAGAGGATGTACTTTCTGTGGCAGCTAAAGAATTTCAACCTGTCAAAGACAATGATGGTGCACTTCTACACCGCCATCATTGAGTCCATCCTCAACTCCTCCATCACCATCTGGTGCACTGCTGCCACTGCCAAGGACAAGGGCAGAATGCAGCGTGTCATTGGTTCTGCTGAGAAGGTGATCGGCTGCAATCTGCCATCTCCCCAGGACCTGCATGCCTCCAGGACCCTGAGGCGAGCAGGTAAGATCCCACCCCGGACATGAACTCTTTGAGTATCTCCCCTCCGGCAGGAGGTTGCGGTCCATCAGGAACAAAACCTCACAAGAACAGCTTCTTCCCCACAGCAACCAGCCTCATTAACAAGACTATTTTCTAAAAGATTATTTTGATTGACAGGTTGCTAGCCATGCCCTCAAGCATACCCTGCATTATTGTCTCTTTACTCTTAATAGGACCATCATTTACTAAATGAACATCATGCTGGATTGAATAAGACTTGAAACTTCTGATTGAGACTATAAACTCATTCGGAGAATATTTACTGAGCAATAAATCAAGTGAGAAGTAATTTTCCCATTCGCTACCAAACAATCAAATTCTCTTACAACCAGTGGTGTCGGCCTCTGCTGGCCATTAGCAAGAATGCAGGTTTAAGGCTGTTACGCCTTCGTGCTGCGTGTAACAGAAATAAGGGGGGAAAACGGAGGAGTTAGAAGGTACAACACATTTATTCCATTAATTCCAACGGCCCAACAACTAATCCAACAACGGGTCCAACGGCCAGCGTTTCCAGGCACGGTCTGCTGCCACAGGGTCTGCCACGCTGCCACAGGTCTGATGCCACAATGCTGCCTGCCAGGAGAGGAGGGGCAGCTGCACTCTTACAGCCGAGGACCGGCTTAATTGCCTCATAGCCTACACTTGTGCAAGCAATTAAGCCGGTCCACTCCTGCAGGAAACAAAGAAAGAGAAAACACACCCAGAAGGGAAACACAATACAAGGCTCCGCCTAGTGGGCTGTAACAAAGGCACTTCTGCATTGGCTTCATTTACCAGACCCTGAGTTTGCCCCACTGTGGCAATACCTGAACCAGTTTAGACATAACCTGCTGTTTTGTTATAAGCCACGCCCCACCACACACCTTCCAGATGTTGGAGGAAAGGGTTCAAGAGTTCTTACTCAGCCCATTACCAATCTCTGCACTAAATGTGGTAGTGTGCTACCATAGGCACTAGCTGCACTCTTGCTTTGGCAGAGTTTTTAAAATTCTGAGTAAAAGCAATCGATCAATGCACAAGTCTTACACATTGTCACTTTAAATAAGTTCCAAATCATGACACAAAAAGCAGTGTGTGTCAGGTTAAGGACCACAATCAAAAGCAACACACTCACATGACAATGCTTTTTTATCATAAAAATTGCCTTGCTGTTGATAAATGGAAGCATACACTTTCTAAAAGCTGGAGGCACCAAATTATGAGGTGATTTCCGTCAATACTGAATCATGGTGCTTTAGTTGAACTGAATGAGGCACAAGTCACAAAGGTATTAAATCATACTTTTTTTAATTTCATAAATATTTTGTACACATGACGGCAAAAAGACGATGCTTAACACATGTCAGTGATCCGCCTCATGCTCATGAACCTCTGGCCGCTCATGCCCATGTCCCTGAAGCTCCTGTACTCTCCGGGCCTCATGTACATCATCCTGCCTCTGTACTGGGGCTGCTCGTACATCAGCCAGTGGCCGTCCATCACGTTGCAGGACTGGCAGTCGGACATGCGGTAACGATCCTGGAAGTTGTCACAGTCGTCCGTCATCTCATGGAACTGACCGCCGTAGTTCTCCCTCTCGTAGATCTTCGCCCTGAACTGGCCTCTGTGCTGTAATGCAGAGATTCAGAGAAACAATGTCAGCAGAGTCATAAGCACAACGCAGTCGGTGTAACAGTTGTACTAGATGAGAGTAACAGTTGAATTGTTGGTTCTCTTACATAGGGGATCATCCTGCAGGACTGAAGTTGTCAAACGTCATTCCATGCTCCTCATGTGGCTGCATGTCCGGGTACTCTCCCCTCCTCATGAAGTACTGCTGGCCCATGTAGTTGTTCCTCTCATAGCCCATGAAGCAGCCGCTCTCCACCCTGTAGGACTGGCACCTGCTCAGGCAGGGGACATGTCGGAGCAGTCGCTCATGCACTCATAGGAGCGGCCCTGGAAGTTCCTATCCTCGTAGAAGGTGATCTGAAACAAAACAGTCATCAACCATAGCAGACAATCTATTTTTAAAGAAAATCTTCCATTTAATATATTATAATTTAATCAGATACAATGACATATTGATTTCTAATTAGATAATATTTTTACCGTGGTTTGTCAGGTCTCTCAGAGGATCGGTCAGTCAACTGATACCCTGCCTGTGTCAAGCCCATACTTTTATTACCAGAACACTCAAACACTGCAGGACGTCTCCATTGTTCAAACTACTGACCCAGCAACATGCCTTATAGGGGGAAATCCCGCAAGACACTGTAGTTAACTGAAATCAGTGCTGTCTCTAAAATAGGGTTCTAATGTTAGGTTGGATTATGATGTTTCTCTGGTAAGCCTGAGATATATCGATGATGTTTTTATTCGTTGTTCATGCCAAATATTGCTGCTGTCAGTTATGGCCTAAATCAAAAACAGTCATCAACCATAGCAGACAATCTATTTTTAAAGAAAATCTTCCATTTAATATATTATAATTTAATCAGATACAATGACATTATTTGAGTTCTAATTTAGATATATATTTTTACCTTGCCCATGTTGATGGTTGTGTTGGTTTGTCAGGTCTCTCAGAGATCGGTCAGTCAACTGATACCCTGCCTGTGTCAAGCCCATACTTTTATACCAGAACACTCAAACACTGCAGGACGTCTCCATTGTTCAAACTACTGACCCAGCAACATGCTATAGAAATCCCTACAGAGGCTTACTCATGCTGTAACACGGTGGAACTCTCCTTGTTGAACAGCAAGACACTGTAGTTAACTGAAATCAGTGCTGTCTCTAAAATAGGGTTCTAATGTTAGGTTGGATTATGATGTTTCTCTGGTAAGCCTGAGATATATCGATGATGTTTTTATTCGTTGTTCATGCCAAATATTGCTGCTGTCAGTTATGGCCTAAATCATTAAAATGCCTTTCTTCAACTTTCTCGGTCTACATTTCCAACTTAGTTAATACAGAATTGAACTCACATATTCAGTGATAAACAGAATTGTCTACAATTAAGCTAAACATGTCAGGTTGAAGTTTTGAAAGAAGTATGATTTTGGTTTGTGTCACAGGTGCTTGATAGTTATGCTTAGGGCCAGTCCATATTAACACTTACATTTAGGGCATTTGGAACCTT
Organism: Coryphaenoides rupestris; assembly: GCA_002895965.2. Classification (NCBI taxonomy): domain Eukaryota; kingdom Metazoa; phylum Chordata; class Actinopteri; order Gadiformes; family Macrouridae; genus Coryphaenoides; species Coryphaenoides rupestris. The sequence goes on from PIJE02001626.1 coordinate 87,892, forward strand.
TATCCAAAGCGACTTTCAATAAATTCATTTGTCGAAAGAGAGACAGCAATATATCGCTGTGGTACATAAAGATGAGAATAGAACAGGTTTCAAGCATTCATAGTTACTAGGTTCAAGATTCAAGATTCAAGATTCAAGAAGACTTTAATTATCCCGAGGGAACTTATCGTGCAGCATAAAAGTCAGAAAGAACACAGGGGAGAAATATACACCACACAATATACAGTCTAAGGAGGGACTGCATTGAAAAAAACAAAAACAACAAACATGTATCAACAACCAGCGTTTGGCAGTATTGTAGGCTGTCTGCATGGTAAATATTACCAATAACTACAGTATTGTAGGCTGTCTGCATGGTAAATATTACCAATAACTACAGTGAGGTAGAGAAGGTCTACACTGTGGACTACGTTGTCAGCAGGTGTTGGTGGATACATTATAAGGTGACCAGTGGTAAGGTGATAAGTGATAAGTGATAAAGTGATAAGTGATAAAGTGATCAAGTGCAGGATTGCTGGAGTGATGTGGCTGTAATTGACCTTAGCATTGTGTACCATTAGCATGGTATCGTGTGTTGACCTCAGGTCGCTGTGTCTCCCTTGTTCCTCTCACGCCTGAGGTGGATGCATTGTACAGCCTGATGGCAACCGGGATAAAGGAGTTCTTGTGGCGTTCTGTTGTACATTTGGGTTGGATGAGTCTATTACTGAATGTGCTTTTATATGAGGTCAGCATTTGGTGGAGAGGGTGGAGGTAGTTGCCCATGATGCTATGCATCTTGCGCAACATTCTCCTCTCCGCCACCACCGCCAGGGAGTCCAGTTGGACCCCCAGGACCGAGCCCGCCTTCCTGACTATCCTACTGATCCTGTTGGCGTCAGCTGACCTCAACCTGCTGCCCCAGCATGCAACCCCATAGAATATCACACTGGCTACGACTGACTGGTAGAACATCTTTAGCATGGTGTTGCATACGTTGCATACGTTGACAGCAAGATAGCCAGGATAAGAGCAGAAGTACCATTTTAACTGCTCTACCAACATCCAAGAACATGCTAAATGCAGTACTATTACAAAAAAAGGACTATTATGGGAATAGAGAGGGTTAAGGAGGGAAGATATGCAGAGTCCAGGTGAACTCTGAACAGGTGGGTCTTGAGTCTCTTGTTAAGGAGGGAAGCTATGCAGAGTCCAGGTGAACTCTGAACAGGTGAGTCTTGAGTCTCTTGTTAAGGAGGGGGGTTATGTAGAGTCCAGGTGAACTCTGAACAGGTGGGTCTTGAGTCTCTTGTTAAGGAGGGGGGTTATGTAGAGTCCAGGTGAACTCTGAACAGGTGGGTCTTGAGTCTCTTGTTAAGGAGGGGGGTTATGTAGAGTCCAGGTGAACTCTGAACAGGTGGGTCTTGAGTCTCTTGTTAAGGAGGGGGGTTATGTAGAGTCCAGGTGAACTCTGAACAGGTGGGTCTTGAGTCTCTTGTTAAGGAGGGGGGTTATGTAGAGTCCAGGTGAACTCTGAACAGGTGGGTCTTGAGTCTCGTGTTAAGGAGGGGGGTTATGTAGAGTCCAGGTGAACTCTGAACAGGTGGGTCTTGAGTCTCTTGTTAAGGAGGGGGGTTATGTAGAGTCCAGGTGAACTCTGAACAGGTGGGTCTTGAGTCTCTTGTTAAGGAGGGGGTTATGTAGAGTCCAGGTGAACTCTGAACAGGTGGGTCTTGAGTCTCTTGTTAAGGAGGGGGGTTATGTAGAGTCCAGGTGAACTCTGAACAGGTGGGTCTTGAGTCTCTTGTTAAGGGAGGGGGGTTATGTAGAGTCCAGGTGAACTCTGAACAGGTGGGTCTTGAGTCTCTTGTTAAGGAGGGAAGCTATGCAGAGTCCAGGTGAACTCTGAACAGGTGAGTCTTGAGTCTCTTGTTAAGGAGGGGGGTTATGTAGAGTCCAGGTGAACTCTGAACAGGTGGGTCTTGAGTCTCTTGTTAAGGAGGGGGGTTATGTAGAGTCCAGGTGAACTCTGAACAGGTGGGTCTTGAGTCTCTTGTTAAGGAGGGAAGCTATGCAGAGTCCCGGTGAACTCTGAACAGGTTAGTCTTGAGTCTCTTGTGGAAGCTGGTGAGTGACTCTGCCATCCTGACCACCACCACCACTCCGGTGCCAGAGCAGAGAAGAGTTGAGACTTAGTGGAGTGATATTTGCCTGTTCTTAGTGATGGTGGTATCAGTATCTTAGTGATGGTGGTACCAGCCTCTTGGTGATGGTGGTACCAGTCAGCCTCTTAGTGATGGTGCCATATCATCAGTCTGTCAAGCTCCTGAAGTTCGCGGATGACACCACCCTCATTGGACTAATCTTGGGTGGGGATGAGTCTGCCTACAGTTGGGAGATTGACCATCTGGTGACCTGGTGCGGTCAGAACAACTTGGAGCTCAACGCTCTCAAGACAGTCGAGAGGGTAGTAAACTTCGGGAAGAACCCAGACCCACCAGCCCCATCACCCTGTGTGACTCCCCAGTCGACACTGTGGAGTCCTTTCATTTCCTGGGCACCACCATCACCCAGGACCTCAAGGACCTCCATCATGTAAAAGGCCCAGCAGAGGATGTACTTTCTGTGGCAGCTAAAGAATTTCAACCTGTCAAAGACAATGATGGTGCACTTCTACACCGCCATCATAACAAAAAAACATTTGTGCTGCGTGTAACAGAAATAAGGGGGGAAAACGGAGGAGTTAGAAGGTACAACACATTTATTCCATTAATTCCAACGGCCCAACAACTAATCCAACAACGGGTCCAACGGCCAGCGTTTCCAGGCACGGTCTGCTGCCACAGGTCTGCCACGCTGCCACAGGTCTGATGCCACAATGCTGCCTGCCAGGAGAGGAGGGGCAGCTGCACTCTTATAGCCGAGGACCGGCTTAATTGCCTCATAGTCTACACTTGTGCAAGCAATTAAGCCGGTCCACTCAGGTATTGCCCCACTGTGGCAATACCTGAACCAGTTTAGACATAACCTGCTGTTTTGTTATAAGCCACGCCCCACCACACCCCTTCCAGATGTTTGGAGGAAAGGGTTCAAGAGTTCTTACTCAGCCCATTACCAATCTCTGCACTAAATGTGGTAGTGTGCTACCATAGGCACTAGCTGCACTCTTGCTTTGGCAGAGTTTTTAAAATTCTGAGTAAAAGCAATCGATCAATGCACAAGTCTTACACATTGTCACTTTAAATAAGTTCCAAATCATGACACAAAAAGCAGTGTGTGTCAGGTAAGGACCACAATCAAAAGCAACACACTCACATGACAATGCTTTTTTATCATAAAAATTGCCTTGCTGTGATAAATGGAAGCATACACTTTCTAAAAGCTGGAGGCACCAAATTATGAGGTGATTTCCGTCAATACTGAATCATGGTGCTTTAGTTGAACTGAATAAGGCACAAGTCACAAAGGTATTAAATCATACTTTTTTTAATTTCATAAATATTTTGTACACATGACGGCAAAAGACGATGCTTAACACATGTCAGTGATCCGCCTCATGCTCATGAACCTCTGGCCGCTCATGCCCATGTCCCTGAAGCTCCTGTACTCTCCGGGCCTCATGTACATCATCCTGCCTCTGTACTGGGGCTGCTCGTACATCAGCCAGTGGCCGTCCATCACGTTGCAGGACTGGCAGTCGGACATGCGGTAACGATCCTGGAAGTTGTCACAGTCGTCCGTCATCTCATGGAACTGACCGCCGTAGTTCTCCCTCTCGTAGATCCTCGCCCTGAACTGGCCTCTGTGCTATAATGCAGTGATTCAGAGAAACAATCTCAGCAGAGTCATAAGCCCAACACAGTCGGTGTCACAGTTGTACTAGATGAGAGTAACAGTTGAATTGTTGGTTCTCTTACATAGGGGATCATCCTGCAGGACCTGAAGTTGTCAAAGGTCATTCCCATGCTCCTCATGTGCTGCATGTCCGGGTACTCTCCCCTCCTCATGAAGAACTGCTGGCCCATGTAGTTGTTCCTCTCATAGCCCATGAAGCAGCCGCTCTCCACCCTGTAGGACTGGCACCTGCTCAGGTAGGAGGACATGTCGGAGCAGTCGCTCATGCTCTCATAGGAGCGGCCCTGGAAGTTCCTCTCCTCGTAGAAGGTGATCTGGAAAAAGTTATTTGGAAGAAAGGTGTTGAGAAGGCTTAGAACACCTTCTCATTGGCATCAACATGAGATCAAATACAAATAATTGCATTGCATGAAACACTAACGATTGGTTCTACAGGATGGGAAAGATACCTTGGCCATGATTGCAGGTGTTTGGTGTGTGTATGTTCTGAATTGTCATCACTGTAACTTTTATACTTGTTTTTGCGACATGCCGTACACGGACTCTATTGTGCAAACCCCTGAGCCAGCACCCTCGCGCCTGCAGACCAGTGTGGATGCACAGCGTTTGATCCACTGGATTCACCCGCAGTGCGCTTGTCTGCATTGTTTGCTAACATAAAAGAAGTCAACAGAAGCTTCCACAAATGCCGTAGAATTTACGGTACAACCCCAAAACCACTGTCATCTCATCCTTATTACATGTTAAATGAGTGAAAATCAGGTCTTATGACAGTTGCCTTCATCATATGAATTCAAATCTCTCACAATTATGTCACAACCAGGCACATTATGACCCAAGTTGTGAACTGTCGTCATTTTTATTATTATATTATTATTATTGTGCGTATATTACATTATTATGATGATGGTCAAGTTCATTAGGAAGTTACAACATGCTTTACTGAACAGGTTTGACTCAGGTGAGCACATGAACTGACCTGTGGATGTAACTTACAGATCTGGACACTAAACACCGTCCACCTACTGTACATTTAAATGCATTGTTGGAGTATTTGATGATTGCATTTCCAGTCACAATCATTTGCGCGGCCACACCAACAGTTGCGCCGGCCTTCATCGATTATATTGTCTTGTTGTCTTCCAGTTTATCGTATATTTACTTTTGTTTGACCGGCCTATAGTCTATAGGCCTAGACTCTATAGTAGGCTATAGTAGTACAGCCTATAGACTGTAGGCCTTTAGACTGTAGACTGTAGACCTATAGACTGTAGGCCTATAGACTAGACTGTAGGCCTATAGACTGTAGATCTATATACTGTAGGCCTATAGACTATGGAGTGTAGATCTATAGACTGTAAACTGCAGACTGTAGGCCTGTAGACTGTAGGCCTACGGACTGTAGACTATAGGCCTATGGACTGTAGACTGTAGGCCTATAGACTGTAGGCCTATAGACTGTAGGCCTATAGACTGTCGACTGTAAGCCTTTAGGCTATAGACTGTAGGCCTATAGACTATGACTATGAATGTAGATCTATAGACTGTAAACTGCAGACTGTAGGCCTATAGACTGTAGGCCTATAAATTGTAAACTGTAGAGTCTACAGTTTACAGGCCTCCAGTCTATAGGCCTACAGTCTATCGGCCTACAGTCTATAGTCTAAAGGTCTACAGTCTACAGTCTATAGGCCTACAGTCTACAGTCCATAGGCCTACAGTCTACCGTCCATAGGCCTAGAGTCTATAAGCCTACAGTCTGCAGTTTACAGTCTATAGATCTACAGTCCATAGTCTATAGGCCTACAATTTATAGGCCTACAGACTGTAGGCCTATAAACTGTAGGCCTATGGACGGTAGACTGTAGGCCTGTGGACTGTAGACTGTAGGCCTGTGGACTATGGACTGCTGTAAACTGCAGACTGTAGGCTTATAGACTCTAGGCCTATGGACGGTAGACTGTAGGCCTGTGGACTGTAGACTGTAGGCCTGTGGACTATGGACTGCTGTAAACTGCAGACTGTAGGCTTATAGACTCTAGGCCTGTGGACTGTAGACTGTCCCGCCTACAGGTGGGAGATCGACCATCTGGCGACTTGGTGCAGTCAGAACAACCTGGAGCTCAACGCTGTGAAGACAGTGGAGATAGTTATAGACTTCAGAAAGAACCCAGCCCCACTCACCCCCATCACCCTGAGAGACTCTCCAGTCGATATTGTGGAGTCCTGATTCTGATTCTGATTCTGATTCTGATTCTGTAGGCCTATAGACTGTAGACTGTAGGCCTTTAGACTATAGACTGTAGGCCGATAGACTGTAGACTGTAGGCCTTTAGACTATAGACTGTAGGCCGATAGACTGTAGGCCTATAGACTATGGAATGTAGATTTATAGACTGTAAACTGCAGACTGTAGGCCTATAGACTATGGAATGTAGATTTATAGACTGTAAACTGCAGACTGTAGGCCTATAGACTATGGACTGTAGATCTATAGACTGTAAAATGCAGATTGTAGGCCTATAGACTGTAGGCCTATAAACTGTAGGCCTATAGACTATGGACTGTAGATCTATAGACTGTAAAATGCAGACTGTAGGCCTATAGACTGTAGGCCTATAAACTGTAGGCCTATAGACTATGGACTGTAGATCTATAGACTGTAAAATGCAGACTGTAGGCTTATAGACTCTAGGCCTATGGACGGTAGACTGTAGGCCTATAAACTGTAGACTGTAGGCCTATAGACTGTAGACTGTAGGCCTATGGACTGTAGACTGTAGGCCTATAGACTGTAGACTGTAGGCCTGTAGACTGTAGGCCTATGGACTATGGACTGTAGATCTATAGACTGTAAACTGCAGACTGTAGACTTATAGACTGTAGGCCTATGGACTGTAGACTGTAGCCTATCTACAGTCAATCAGTTATGTAAAGAACCCTCGTTGCGGAGTTATTAGCCATTACAAGCTGTTTCAGAATTGTCACGTGACTACCCTTTAGTGACATCACAAGGTGGACTGTATTCATTAGATCATATATATCTCTATATATATGTATATATTATATATATTATATCATTAATACATATATATCTCTATATATATGTATATATTATATATATTATATCACTAATAATGCCCCGGTGGTGAGCGCCAAGGCGGTGTGCTGTTGTATGTCATGAACCCTCATATTGTTAGAATTTGTGTTATTTTTTATTGTTATTTTCACAAAAAGAAAAGAATGTCGGCTTAACTTTGGCTTAACTTTTTAATCTCCATACTAATTCATACACCAGAGTGTATGAAAGTATGCCATACATGCCACATGATTGGAGAATACATTTGGTGTGTTGTAAATAGTCACAGTCTACATGACCAATAATGCAAGATCTGCTTCAAGGGACTATTATTTGGCTCTTAACAGGAATCCGTAATTCTTCTGAACGACTGGAAGCGGACTCCGTCATATCCCATGTCCCTGAAGCTCCTGTACTCTCCGGGCCTCATGTACATCATCCTGCCTCTGTACTGGGGCTGCTCGTACATCAGCCAGTGGCCGTCCATCACGTTGCAGGACTGGCAGTCGGACATGCGGTAACGATCCTGGAAGTTGTCACAGTCGTCCGTCATCTCATGGAACTGACCGCCGAAGTTCTCCTTCTCGTAGATCCTCGCCCTGAACTGGCCAGAGTGCTGAGAATACGATAAAATGTGTTAAAGCATACTCGATATATGATGAGAACCAGGTGTGTTTCAATCTTTGCATTCTGTCACCGACCGCGGGGATCATCCTGCAGGACCTGATGCAGTCGCTCATGCCGAACATGCTCATGTAGTCGGAGTACTCTCCCCTCTTCACGAAGTACTGGTTTCCCGTGTAGTTGGTGTGGTCGTAGACCATGAAGAAGCCGCTCTCCACCCTGCAGGAGTGGCACCTGCTCAGGTAGGAGGACATGTCCGGGAAGTCGCTCGTGCACTCATAGGAGCGGCCCTGGAAGTTCTTGTCCTCGTAGAAGGTGATCTGCAACATGACACAATTGACACAGTTTATGGACAGCAAAGTCAAGGTGAGCAACTGGGGGTTGACCGTTTTAAACCATGAAGGCTACGGTATCACACTCCCACTAAAAGGTTATGAGTTCCATCCCCAGTGTTTTGTCGGTAGGCATACTGAAGCCTTCCTATCCCCTATCCCCCTACAGAACTTAACAACCTGTAACTCTGGAATCAATGCGGCACCTGCTAAATGACTCCGTACTAAATAGCAAGTGAACCACGCCGCGGTATTGAGCTGGACACGGCGGACTGTCGACGTGCGTGTGCCGTCGCCATTGTGCGCTAAATCCTTCCCATCAGATCAGGCTTTGTACAGAGTGCAGTTCAGGTACCTTGCCCATGGTTGGTTCTGTCGGTTGGTTCTGTGGTGGGAGCCGTGGGCCCGGGGCCATTTATACTGGTCCTCTGTGGCGCCGCTGTGTCACATGACCTGCAACCTGATGAACAAGCACATCTGCATTTGATACTGACACACACACACACACACACACACACACCGATGTCGAGCGCTTTGGGTGTCTCGAACAGCAATCAGTTATTAATATTATTTGTGCATCTGAAACCTGAATAGTTTTGTTTTGCTAGGTCTTGTCTAATCGGCTGCAGACCAGAGGTCGCAGAAGTGATGCCGAATGTATTTCATGTCGTCATCTTAGTTCAGACCCAAACACAGCGTCTGTAGGAATGTAATTGTATTTATTTAAATATGCACAAAGCAAATATTCTCAGGTTCATAACCATGATGCGGAAATGTGAAAAATGCGTTGCTTAAAGTAAACGGTTAAGAGTGTAATCCATGGAATAGCGTTTATTATCTAAATTAACACCTGCGGGCGGTCGAACATCCAAAGTTATTTACAACAGACGTGTGTGACTTGTGAATTGTCATCACGAGAAAGCATATACTACTCATACTCCGAATACTGCTCATCATACACAAGACATCACATCTGGATATTTATATGTGCAAAATAAAAATATCTCCAAAAAAAGAACATATTTTAGTTGTAATTGAATCAGAAACCTTTAGTTACTCCCAGTACTCCCAGTAAAAGTGTTACACACAGAACGGCTGATAGCGACATAAAAATGTCACTTCTGGCAAATGTTTGAGAGCAAACCATTTGCCGATATGCAAATCAAGCTGATTTAGGTGACAAAGGCTTCCTGCTGTCAGCACATTCTGGGCTTCGATATAAAGCAACCAGTTTCAAGATCCTCCTTCCTTCATGTGTGATCTACCGGTACCTGGATAAATAAAGGTTACTTAACAAATAAAAAGCATAAAAAGTTGAGACATATCATCAAGGATGGGGAAGGTAAGAAGACCATTAGATCTGGAAGACCTTTAAACATGTTGATGTTTGTGTTGCATCTTGAAGGAAAAAGCCTCACCAGACTCACCAGTCGGACTCCTCTCCCTGCAGATCGTATTCTTTGAGGACAGCGACTTCCAGGGCCGGTCCTACGAGTGCAGCAGCGACTGCCCGGACCTGCAGTTGTACTTCAGCCGCTGCCACTCCATCAGGGTGGAGAGCGGCTGCTGGGTGCTGTACGAGCGGACCGACTACGGGGGCTACCAGTACATCCTGAGCCCCGGGGAGTACGCCGACCAGCGGCAGTGGATGAGCTTCAGTGACAGCGTCACGTCTTGTCGTTCCATCAAGAACGTAAGCTCGGCAGTCGCTCCCAAGAGCACGATCCGGAAGGTTTCTATTGGTATTGGATTGTCCCTGTAGAATTCTAACTGGAAATACACAGATTTGACACGCCTTCGCAGTTAAAACGTCTATTTTAGAAGTTTAATGTTTTATGAATGCAACAGAGAACCCTCTCTTCTCTATACTGAAATAGCACAGAGTTCACCAACCTGGCAGTAATCAGTGGAAGGCCAACAGACACAAAGGAGAGATAAAGGGCTCATGTGTTGGCAGGGGCTCGTGCGCGCAGGAAGACAGCCAGGAAACAGCCAGACAGGACAAGTTATATAATATACGACATTGGTGACATAATGAAGACCAATCATGGTTGTGAAGTCTTTTCTTCTTCTCTGATGTGCAATGTGAAGGTCTATGGCGATTACTGGAAGGTGAGGTTCTACGAGGAGCAGGACTTCGGAGGTCAGGCGGCGGAGTGGGCTGAGGACTGCCCGTCGGTTCCCGAGGCGTTCAAGTTCTGCGACTTCCACTCGTGCGTGGTGGCGGACGGCGCCTGGGCCTTGTACGAGCAGCCCAAATTCAAGGGGCAGCAGTACTTCCTGGAACGCGGCGAGTACCACAACTATGTCGACTGGGGCGCCTCCTCCCCCCTGGTCGGCTCCTTCCGCAGGATCACAAAGTTCTAGAGTCCCGTGAAAACCACCTCTGGCTTTTGCGCGGGATCCTGAGTTCTAGAACACATCTGCGTGGCCTCACCCTTTCCATTCCAGACCTCCTTCCAGAGTCCCCTCTTCAGTGTGCATGGAGTGAAGCGTTCCCAACATTAAACATCCTTTCCAAGATATTGTTGTTGTGTGAGACTCTGTCAGCTTTATTATAAAGCATGTGGCTTCTAAGGGAGACTGAATGCTGGATTTGGCATGTTTCAGACCGTGTGCAAATCCAAAAGAATATCCATAAATATTAGCAAAGAAAATCAAGTTTTACATCAATGCCTTTATAACTTTAATGTATTCTTACTAAATAATTGACAGCTGCCAGATGACTTTCTACAGACTGAGAAGTGGCCAAAACCATTATTTAATTGATTAGAATAAATTCCTTTTGAGACTTCACTTAAAATCCTCCGTTTTAGAAGTGCATTTTAGTCTGCTGAAGGTGCAGAGACTCCAGGACGACTGGGACTGGATCACCCAGAGGGTCTGCTTCTCTAAGGATTCTAAAAAACAGTACAGTACAGACCTGGTGGCTTACAGTACAGACCTGGTGGGTCGTTACAGTACAGACCTGGTGGGTCGTTACAATACAGACCTGGGGGGTGTTACAGTACAGACCTGGGGAGTGTTACAGTACAGACATGGGGAGTGTTACAGTACAGACCTGTGGGGTCGTTACAATACAGACCTGGGGAGTGTTACAATACAGACCTGGGGGGTGTTACAGTACAGACCTGGGGAGTGTTACAATACAGACCTGGGGAGTGTTACAATACAGACCTGGGGAGTGTTACAATACAGACCTGGGGGGTCGTTACAATACAGACCTGGGGAGTGTTACAATACAGACCTGGTGGGTCGTTACAATACAGACCTGGTGGGTCGTTACAATACAGACCTGGTGGGTCGTTAAAATACAGACCTGGTGGGTCGTTACAATACAGACCTGGTGGCTTACAGTACAGACCTGGGGAGTGTTACAGTACAGACCTGGTGGCTTACAGTACAGACCTGGGGAGTGTTACAGTACAGACCTGGTGGGTCGTTACAATACAGACCTGGGAGGTGTTACAGTACAGACCTGGGGAGTGTTACAATACAGACCTGGTGGGTCGTTACAATACAGACCTGGGGAGTGTTACAGTACAGACCTGGGGAGTGTTACAATACAGACCTGGGGAGTGTTACAATACAGACCTGGGGAGTGTTACAATACAGACCTGGGGAGTGTTTACAGTAACAGACCTGGGGAGTGTTACAATTACAGACCTGGGGAGTGTTACAGTACAGACCTGGGGAGTGTTACAGTACAGACCTGGGGAGTGTTACAATACAGACCTGGGGAGTGTTACAATACAGACCTGGGGGGTCGTTACAATACAGACCTGGGGAGTGTTACAATACAGACCTGGGGGGTCGTTGCAATACAGACCTGGGGAGTGTTACAATACAGACCTGGTGGGTCGTTACAATACAGACCTGGTGGCTTACAGTACAGACCTGGGGAGTGTTACAGTACAGACCTGGTGGGTCCTTACAGTACAGACCTGGGGAGTGTTACAGTACAGACCTGGTGGGTCGTTACAATACAGACTGGGTGGTGTTACAGTACAGACCTGGGGAGTGTTACAATACAGACCTGGGGAGTGTTACAATACAGACCTGGGGAGTGTTACAATACAGACCTGGGGAGTGTTACAATACAGACCTGGGGAGTGTTACAATACAGACCTGGGGAGTGTTACAGTACAGACCTGGGGAGTGTTACAATACAGACCTGGGGAGTGTTACAATACAGACCTGGGGAGTGTTACAATACAGACCTGGGGAGTGTTACAATACAGACCTGGGGAGTGTTACAATACAGACCTGGTGGGTCGTTACAATACAGACCTGGTGGGTCGTTACAATACAGACCTGGGGGTGTTACAATACAGACCTGGGGAGTGTTACAATACAGACCTGGGGGGTGTTACAGTACAGACCTGGGGAGTGTTACAGTACAGACCTGGTGGGTCGTTACAATACAGACCTGGGGGTGTTACAATACAGACCTGGTGGGTCGTTACAGTACAGACCTGGGGAGTGTTACAGTACAGACCTGGGGAGTGTTACAGTACAGACCTGGTGGCTTACAGTACAGACATGCGTGGTGGGTTACAGTACAGACCTGGTGGCTTACAGTACAGACATGCGTGGTGGGTTACAGTACAGACCTGGTGGCTTACAGTACAGACATGGTGGCTTACAGTACAGACCTGGTGGCTTACAGTACAGACATGCGTGGTGGGTTACAGTACAGACCTGGTGGCTTACAGTACAGACATGGTGGCTTACAGTACAGACCTGGTGGCTTACAGTACAGACATGCGTGGTGGGTTACAGTACAGACCTGGTGGCTTACAGTACAGACATG
>PIJE02001626.1:103874-111374 GCA_002895965.2 Coryphaenoides rupestris
CACACCACACACACACACACACACACACACACACACACACACACACACACACACACAGGGTGCTGGCTCTCTGAATGTGTCCAGAGTGTGTGAAGGGGGATCCTGGGAGAGAAGCTATTTTTAGCTCTGGTTTCATCACTTCCCTCCTCGCGGCTCTGTGAGCTGCATCCTAATGAGGAGGAGGAGGAGGAGGATGAGGATGAGGAGGAGCAGGATTCCCCGTCTTCAACGCTACACTGATTTGAACACACGGTGGCATTTCCCCTCAAACAACGTTGCTCTTGAGGTTTTAGGGTTTTATCTGAAGTCGACGCCGACGCCGTACGGTCGGCGGTGAACGCGTCACCTCGGGCCCCCAGGAACCCAACCCCCCCCCCCCCTCCCCTCAGCAGGCCTGGTTCGCTGTGAACACGCGGCTGCAGGGTCGCGGGGTCGCCGCTGTTTAGCGTTGCCGCGACAGCGCTCGCAAGCGTCGACACGCTACGACAACACCCGTCCATCACGGGATGGGTGTTGATGACGGCGTGCACATGACGGGTGCTTCGTAGATCATTAACATTTGCGTGTGACTGATTGCTGTGTGTGTGTGTGTGTGTGTGTGTGTGTGTGTGTGTGTGTGTGTGTGTTGTATGTTATGTTGCCTTTTTGGGGATTTATTTCATGTTCATACTCATGGTACTTATCCCCCCCCCCCCCCCACTCTGAGGACAGATTGCCATGGCGACGAACGGTAAATAACAATCCCCCGGCTCCTCCTCGGGGTCCTGGTGCAGAAACACACATAGAAACACACACACACACACGTAGAAACGCATGTAGAAACACACACACACACACGTGTAGAAACACACACACAAACACTCGTAGAAACACATGTAGAAACACACACACACACACACACACACACACACACACACACACACACACGTGTAGAAACACACACACAAACACTCGTAGAAACACATGTAGAAACACACACACACACACACACACAACACACGTAGAAACGCATGTAGAAACACACACACACACACACACACACACACACACGTGTAGAAACACAGACACAAACACACACACACACACACACACACACACAACACACGTAGAAATGCATGTAGAAACACACACACACACACACACACACACACACACACACACACACGTGTAGAAACACACACACAAACACTCGTAGAAACACATGTAGAAACACACACACACACACACACAACACACGTAGAAACGCATGTAGAAACACACACACACACACACACACACACACACGTGTAGAAACACACACACAAACACTCGTAGAAACACATGTAGAAACACACACACACACACATGTAGAAACACACACACATGTAGAAACACATGCACACACACATGTAGAAACACACATAGAAACACACACACACACACACACACACGTGTAGAAACACATGTAGAAACACACATAGAAACACACAGAAACACACACACACACACACACGTGTAGAAACACACACACATGTAGAAACACACACACATGTAGAAACACACATAGAAACACACACACACACACACACACACACGTGTAGAAACACATGTAGAAACACACATAGAAACACACACACACACACACACACGTGTAGAAACACACACACATGTAGAAACACACATAGAAACACACACACAAACACATGTAGAAACACACAGAAACACACACACAAACACATGTAGAAACACATGCACACACACATGTAGAAACACATGCACACACACATGTAGAAACACACACACATGTAGAAACACACATAGAAACACACATAGAAACACACACAAACACATGTAGAAACACACACACATGTAGAAACACATGCACACACACATGTAGAAACACACATAGAAACACACAGAAACACACACACAAACACATGTAGAAACACATGCACACACACATGTAGAAACACATGCACACACACATGTAGAAACACACACACATGTAGAAACACACACACATGTAGAAACACACACAAACACATGTAGAAACCAACGCACACACAAACACAAACACACTATATACACACATACACATGCACAGGAGTTCCAGGACGTTCCACCGGCAGGAGGCGGAGCCCAGGGGGGGTCGCAGGTCGCAGGTGGCTTGCTCGGTTAGCCACCACGGGCAGCCTCAGGTGAGCCACATTCGCGGCTAAGGACCCCAATTAAGGAGGAAGGGGCGTGGCCACCACAGGAAGTCATGACACGTGACCTCCTGACTTTACCTTTAAACTATTGATTGAGTCCATTGTTGTGTTCCTATACTGAGCAGCAAAGAGATCCATTTTATGTGTCATCCATTGTTATGTGTCATCCATTTTATGTTTAATCCATTTTATAATTTAATTTTATAATTTAACACACACACTATACACACACACACGCACACACACACACACTATACACACACACACGCACACACAACTTCAGGCGGAATCTCCAAAGACTAAACGTATGTGTTGAGCGAGAGCCAGAGCACTGTTGAGGAAGGAAAACTCCTCCTCCTCCTCCTCCTCCTCCTCATATTTCATTGTAATCTCTCCTCGTCAGCGGCAGGATAGCAGGCGGCGGAGCAGAGCGACCACGAAACACTAAACTGACCAAAGACAAGATCCTTAATGTCTTTTTTCGTATATATAACGCGTCCTCAGCCGTCCTCCGTGGGCGAGTATGGGAGAATTGCATCACAAAACATAGTCGCCATCTTGTAAGAAAATGCGTGACTTAAGATAACCAAAGGAAGACGATTCGAGGTGGGATCTGGAGCCTTTTGTTATAACTGTCGCAAGTTGTAATAAAAGTCTTTGCAATTTGCCACTTCCGACTCCTTGACTCCTTGACGCCGTGACTCCGTGACAGCAGCCAGCAGTCAATACCTGCAAACAAGTCACCAGATGTTTGGTTCAATGACGACGGAGGGTCTCAACAGAATGCAGGGCCGTCGGAGGGCCCCGCAGCAGCAGCAGGCGACGGACGCGAGGCAGATGGGCCTGCGTGGCACAAATAGAGCGTTTTAATTAAAAATCCGCCGAGAGCGCAGTCCTCCAGGAGGAGCCTTGGCAGCTCCCGTCCGGCGGGGCGGCGAGGCGGCGAGGCGGTAGCGCGCCCCCCCTCCCTCCCCCCCAAACCCGCCGCTCGCTGGCTCCGAAGGAAACCAATAAGAAGGGCAAAGGATGACCTTTTCCACGCGCCGGCCTGCCAAAAACCCCAGCGGCGGCTCCGGCTCCTCCTCGATGGTTTCCCCTGTTTTTCCCGGCTCCTCCGCCGGCGTTCCGACACCCCGGCGACGTGAGCGGAGTGGAAGCCGGCGGGTCGGATAACGTCACAAACAAAAACGAGCGATGTCCTCAGTCAACGTTAAATACGACCTCCTGACCCGTTGGCGAAGCCGGAAGCATCTTCTGAGCGCAGTGTTTTGCGTTTCGTGCAACGGAACGGAAGACAACTTAATCGGGCGACTGAAGCCGCTGTCGTTTTGTCGCAAAGGTGATCGACGACTTGATTCAACTGTTGAGACGCATTTTGTATTATTTGGATTTATTACGTCGCTTCAAAAGCAAGTCGCAGCAAACAATCCAGAGAACGGATGCAGCAGAAGATGAATGTGTTGATTATTGATTGATTCTAATTATGATTCTAATTCTAATTGATTGTAACTCTCGGTAATTCGTCCACCGAGTCTCTGGGATTGATTGTTTGATTGATTGACTCATCTGCTGCTAACGAGTAGTCGATGACTAACGACTTAACGAGCCACGCGATGACGTTGGTGCTGCTGCTGGAAACCTCTGAAGACGCGTCGAGGAGCTAGAGGACAGTAGGCTAGAGGACAGTAGACCTGAGGACAGTAGGCTAGAGGACAGTAGGCTAGAGGACAGTAGACTAGAGGACAGTAGGCTGAACGTTAGCTAGAGGACAGTAGGCTAGAGGACAGTAGGCTAGAGGACAGTAGACTAGAGGACAGTAGGCTGAACGTTAGCTAGAGGACAGTAGGCTAGAGGACAGTAGGCTAGAGGACAGTAGGCTAGAGGACAGTAGACTAGAGGACAGTAGGCTAGAGGACAGTTGGCTAGAGGACAGTAGGCTAGAGGACAGTCAGCTAGAGGACAGTAGGCTAGAGGACAGTAGAGACGAGGGCAGAGAGCTAGGCAGTCTAGAGGACAGGGCTAGAGGACAGTAGGCTAGAGGACAGTAGGCTAGAGGACAGTCGGCTAGAGGACAGTGGGCTAGAGGACAGTTGGCTAGAGGACAGTAGGCTAGAGGACAGTAGACTTGAGGACAGTAGACTAGAGGGCAGTAGACTAGAGGACAGTAGGCTGAACATTAGCTAGAGGACAGTAGGCTGAACATTAGCTAGAGGACAGTAGGCTGGGCTAGAGGACAGTTGGCTAGAGGACAGTAGACTAGAGGACAGTAGACTAGAGGGCAGTCGACTCGAGGACAGTGGGCTAGAGGACAGTAGACTAGAGGACAGTCAGCTAGAGGACAGTAGGCTAGAGGACAGTAGACTAGAGGACAGTAATCTAGAGGACAGTAGGCTAGAGGACAGTAGGCTAGAGGACAGTGGGCTAGAGGACAGTGGGCTAGAGGACAGTAGGCTAGAGGACAGTAGGCTAGAGGACAGTTGGCTAGAGGACAGTAGACTAGAGGACAGTAGACTAGAGGGCAGTCGACTCGAGGACAGTGGGCTAGAGGACAGTAGACTAGAGGACAGTCAGCTAGAGGACAGTAGGCTAGAGGACAGTAGACTAGAGGACAGTAATCTAGAGGACAGTAGGCTAGAGGACAGTAGACTAGAGGACAGTAGGCTGAACGTTAGCTAGAGGACAGTAGGCTAGAGGACAGTAGGCTAGAGGACAGTAGGCTAGAGGACAGTAGACTAGAGGACAGTCAGCTAGAGGACGGTAGGCTAGAGGACAGTCAGCTAGAGGACAGTCGGCTAGAGGACAGTCGGCTAGAGGACAGTGGGCTAGAGGACAGTGGGCTAGAGGACAGTAGGCTAGAGGACAGTAGGCTAGAGGACAGTAGGCTAGAGGACAGTAGGCTAGAGGACAGTAGGCTAGAGGACAGTAATAGAGGACAGTAGGCTAGAGGACAGTTGGCTAGAGGACAGTAGACTAGAGGACAGTAGACCTTGAGGACAGTAGACTAGAGGGCAGTAGACTAGAGGACAGTAGGCTGAACATTAGCTAGAGGACAGTAGGCTGAACATTAGCTAGAGGACAGTAGGCTGGGCTAGAGGTCAGTTGGCTAGAGGACAGTAGACTAGAGGACAGTAAAGACTAGAGGGCAGTCGACTCGAGGACAGTGGGCTAGAGGACAGTAGACTAGAGGACAGTCAGCTAGAGGACAGTAGGCTAGAGGACAGTAGACTAGAGGACAGTAATCTAGAGGACAGTAGGCTAGAGGACAGTAGGCTAGAGGACAGTCGGCTAGAGGACAGTGGGCTAGAGGACAGTTGGCTAGAGGACAGTAGGCTAGAGGACAGTAGGCTAGAGGACAGTAGACTAGAGGACAGTAGACTAGAGGGCAGTCGACTCGAGGACAGTGGGCTAGAGGACAGTAGACTAGAGGACAGTCAGCTAGAGGACAGTAGGCTAGAGGACAGTAGACTAAAGGACAGTAATCTAGAGGACAGTAGGCTAGAGGACAGTAGACTAGAGGACAGTAGGCTGAACGTTAGCTAGAGGACAGTAGGCTAGAGGACAGTAGGCTAGAGGACAGTAGACTAGAGGACAGTCAGCTAGAGGACGGTAGGCTAGAGGACAGTCAGCTAGAGGACAGTCGGCTAGAGGACAGTCGGCTAGAGGACAGTGGGCTAGAGGACAGTGGGCTAGAGGACAGTAGGCTAGAGGACAGTCGGCTAGAGGACAGTGGGCTAGAGGACAGTTGGCTAGAGGACAGTAGGCTAGAGGACAGTAATCTAGAGGACAGTAGGCTAGAGGACAGTTGGCTAGAGGACAGTAGGCTAGAGGACAGTAGACTTGAGGACAGTAGACTAGAGGGCAGTAGACTAGAGGACAGTAGGCTGAACATTAGCTAGAGGACAGTAGGCTGAACATTAGCTAGAGGACAGTAGGCTGGGCTAGAGGACAGTTGGCTAGAGGACAGTAGACTAGAGGACAGTAGACTAGAGGGCAGTCGACTCGAGGACAGTGGGCTAGAGGACAGTAGACTAGAGGACAGTCAGCTAGAGGACAGTAGGCTAGAGGACAGTAGACTAGAGGACAGTAATCTAGAGGACAGTAGGCTAGAGGACAGTAGGCTAGAGGACAGTCGGCTAGAGGACAGTGGGCTAGAGGACAGTTGGCTAGAGGACAGTAGGCTAGAGGACAGTCAGCTAGAGGACAGTAGACTAGAGGACAGTAGACTAGAGGGCAGTCGACTCGAGGACAGTGGGCTAGAGGACAGTAGACTAGAGGACAGTCAGCTAGAGGACAGTAGGCTAGAGGACAGTAGACTAAAGGACAGTAATCTAGAGGACAGTAGGCTAGAGGACAGTAGGCTAGAGGACAGTCGGCTAGAGGACAGTGGGCTAGAGGACAGTTGGCTAGAGGACAGTAGGCTAGAGGACAGTCAGCTAGAGGACAGTAGACTAGAGGACAGTAGACTAGAGGACAGTCAGCTAGAGGACAGTCAGCTAGAGGACAGTAGACTAGAGGACAGTCAGCTAGAGGACAGTCAGCTAGAGGACAGTAGACTAGAGGACAGTCAGCTAGAGGACAGTCAGCTAGAGGATGGTAGACTAGAGGACAGTCAGCTAGAGGACAGTCAGCTAGAGGACGGTAGGCTAGAGGACATCAGTGCATTAAAGAGGAAATGGCTGGGAAATGATCAGGATGATAATGGACGACTTCAGGGACGGTAATTAGGGACGCTAATTGGATTAGCGCTCGTCTGAGGGTTTGGGGGGGAGGAGCCATTTGGTCTTCTGGTGTTGTGTGGCCTCTGAGTGTGTGTGCATAGTGTGTGTGTGTCAGTGTGGCTAGAGGACAGTAGACTAGAGGACAGTCAGCTAGAGGACAGTCAGCTAGAGGACAGTAGACTAGAGGACAGTCAGCTAGAGGACAGTCAGCTAGAGGACAGTAGACTAGAGGACAGTCAGCTAGAGGACAGTCAGCTAGAGGACAGTAGACTAGAGGACAGTCAGCTAGAGGACAGTCAGCTAGAGGACAGTAGACTAGAGGACAGTCAGCTAGAGGACAGTCAGCTAGAGGATGGTAGACTAGAGGACAGTCAGCTAGAGGACAGTCAGCTAGAGGACGGTAGGCTAGAGGACATCAGTGCATTAAAGAGGAAATGGCTGGGAAATGATCAGGATGATAATGGACGACTTCAGGGACGGTAATTAGGGACGCTAATTGGATTAGCGCTCGTCTGAGGGTTTGGGGGGGAGGAGCCATTTGGTCTTCTGGTGTTGTGTGGCCTCTGAGTGTGTGTGCATCAGTGTGTGTGAGT
>PIJE02001627.1:5000-57500 GCA_002895965.2 Coryphaenoides rupestris
TCTACACGGTACGCAGTGGACGCCTGCCCCTCTCTTCTCTCCCCTCGCTCTTCCTCTCTCTCTCACCCTCTCTCTCTCCCCTCTTCCCCCTCTCCTCCCCCCCTCTCCCTCTCTCCTCTCCCCCCTCTCTCTCTCTCTCTCCCCCTCTCCTTCCCCCCTCTCTCCCCCCCTCTCTCCCCCCTCCCCCTCCCCCCCCCTCCCCCCCCCTCTCCCCCCCCCCTCTCCTCTCTCCCTCTCTCCTCTGTGTTGGCTGGGAGATGGGCGTGGTTGCGACTTGGGGTGCCGTCACGGCCGGGGAGTCGACCCCGCCCCGCGCTCTCGGTGCGGCGGCGGCTCTGCGTCTCATCCTTATATGTCTTAAATGTTTTGGTCTGACCGGTAGGCCTGCCGTCCCGTACCTACTTTCACTCCGTGCGGGGATGGTCGCCCCGTGTGGTGGGTTGCAAGGAAAGCGTGCGGGAGACCGGGTGCGGGGGGTGAAAGGCAGACCTAATCCACCCCCACCTCCCCCTCCCCCCTCCAGGAGTCCCCACAATGGCCCAGCCTGCTGCCCTCTGTGCAGCCCCCAGTCCCCGGGCCCTGACACAAAGGATTTGGCAAGGCAGGGGTGTACTGGGGTGGGTGGGTTGGGTGGGTGGGATGGATAAGAAGGGGAGGACAAGGGCAGGGGGGGGGGGGCGAGGGAGGGAGGGAGGGGGCGGGGGGGATGGAAGGGGGGACTGCAGGGCCCCGTCCGCCCAACTCAGCGAAGGAATTTGGCGAACAATTAGCCCTGGTGCTCCGGGGGCCGTCCGGCTCCGGACCCCGAAGCACCGTTATTATGACTAGTGCTGCTGCGCGCCGCGGGAACTGCTGGTTTTGAGCCTTTAACCAGGCGCGCGTGTGTGTGTGTGCACGTCAGTGTGTGTGTGTGTGTGTGTGTGTGTGTGTGTGCACGTCAGTGTGTGTGTGTGTGTGTGTGTGTGTGTGTGTGTGTGTGTGTGCGTGTGTGTTTATCCAAGCCTGTGTGTTTTTTTCATGCCTGTCCTCTCTGTTTCGCGCATGAACTTGCGATGGAAAGGGTAAGCGCTCTCAGGAGAGACAGCCAAGCTATGTGACATTTTCAAGAGGCAGTCTTAACCTAAGGTACACTGCGCCGTAAACACACACACGCACACACACGCACACACACACACACACACACACCACACACACACACACACACACACACACACACACACACAATCAGGCAAACAGAAACAGACAGACACTTTGCTCGTGCCAAGCACAGGTCTTTCCTGCGGCGTGAATAGAAGTGGGGTTTCTTCCTTCTGCCGAGTACCGCTAAGCTACGGCTAAGCCAAGTCTAAATAAGTCTTCCGCCAGGTGGCCGGGTGATAAGGGGGAGTTGTAGGGCGGGGGGGGGGGGAGGACACTTAGCAAACGGTTTCCACTGGACTCCCGAAGAGGAACAGGAAGCCCTCCGCCCACAAAGCCATCGGTCAACACAAACCCACAAACAGCACAAACTGCCCCGTCGGTCACAGATTACCAGTTTAACAGTTCGTTGTTTTTCTCCCCTCCCCTCTTCCTCTTCCTCCTCCTCCTCCTCCTCCTCCCGAGGGGGCGTTTGCATTGTTGAATCCCAATTTGGACCGGGGCGGCGGGAGGGGAGGGGACGGGGGACGGGGGACGGCCGTTAAGTCGGATAAGGGCGTCAAGATAGAGACGTCTCTTCATCGCGCCCTCGTCCTCGTCCTCGTCCTCGGGCGGGCTGCTGCGGCAGTAGCGGTCGGCGAGTCCTGCCGGGTTAATCAGTAGGCAGCCGGGGTCGGCACCGGCCCCACCGCACCGGATGTGAACACCCCCCCATGTGATGAATAGGGCTTAGTGTTGTGGTTTTAACACCCCCCACACCACCACACCACCACCACACCCCACCACTGCCCCAATCCCACCGGCCAGCTCTCTCCTCTTCTGCCCCCCCCCCCCCCCCCCGCCGCCTCCCCTCTGACACACAATGCTAATTCTCTCTCGGTCACTGTCGTGTTTCGGAATAATTCCAGTCTATTTAAAGGCCACGGCGAGACATAGAAAACGCATTGATGCACAACCCAGACGTGGAAAATATGCCAATTGGGGGGGAGGGGGGGCGGGTGACCGGCAGGAAGAGAGAGGAGGAGGAGGAGGAGGAGGAAGAGGATGGATTTTTTCAGACGTCACCATTTTTTTTCTTTCTTCTTTTTGGGAACCGCTGATGAGGTAAACAGTGGCATCAGGGTGGAAAATGAGCAGAGAATAGAGAGGGAGGGAGAGAGGGAGGGAGGGTTGGTGGGAGGGAGGGAGGGTTGGTGGGAGGGAGGGCGGGGGGGGGAGGGTAGGCAGGCAACATGGGTCTTTCCTGAGTTACGGAAATAATCTGGTGTTTTTCCAACTGCTCGCCGAGCACATGTACGCGTAAAGAGACGTGCAGGGGGCAACGCAGAGGCAATCAGCTCCTGTTACTGGTGGGGACTGGGAGGACTGGAACACCGGTCAGAAATACACCAGAGAGACAAAAGACCACGGCGGGGCGGGGCGGCCCACGACTATTTCTGGACACAATGGTGATTATAAATATGTTCCTCTTTTTTTTTTTATTTAAAAGGACGTTTTCTCACAACCAAGTAGGTTGTTGGGCAAACTCCTGACAGGGAGTCGACCGATAAAAATGGCTTCCCCTTCCTTCACAGCAGATGGGGCAACGGCAAAAAAAAAAAAAAGCGGACATGGCTGCAGTTTCTCTTTCACAACAGTTGCGGCGTTCCCAACGTCTCGCCACCACGATACCGGGGGGGCCTCGGCGCAATCAAGCCGCGGACATCTGTTTTGACACTTTGACTCGGCTCCCCCCCCCTCCCCCCACCCACCTCGATCTCTCCCCAGAGAGAGAGACAAGGCTGCTTTAAGACAAACCCAATACCACCCCACCACCACTACTACCAGCAGCAATACAAGTCAAATAAGCCGTTCTCAGGCAGAGCAGGACCCCCCCCCGCCCCCCCCCCAAGGGCTTACGGTCTGTCATTCGCATCCCCGGCTTCCGGTCGGTAGACCACCCTAGCTGCAGGCCCCTAAACGTTCCCCAAACGAACCGACCCCAACCTACACACACACACGCCACAACAGGCACAACCGCACACACACACACACACACACACTAAAAGCCTGCTCTCATTCAAACACGGCCCGGCCCACACAGCCTCCGAGGCCTGTGCCTTTATCTGCTGCAAATAGACTCAAGTCAGCAATGCTGCACGACAGGTGAAGCCTGACTAATAAGTGGCTAGTCGCTGATAGGGCGGAGATAACAGCCGTCGAGAGACAGAGAGAGAGAGAGAGAAAGACAGAGATAGAGAGACAGAGGGACAGAGAGAGAAGAGAGAAGAGAGTGAGAGAGTGTACCGAGGGTGCGCGGTGTCAACAGAAACTTAAAACCTGGATTTAGCGAAGGAGCGCTAGCTAGCTAGCTACCTCATTAGAATTCCTTCGACAAGCCTCACACTGCTGCCGGTTGGCTCACGTGTGTGTGTGGTGTGTGTGTGTGTGTGTGTGTGTGCCGACACAGACCCGACAACTGCGGCAACATCTGCTGCTCCGCCACGACTTCGGGGGAACACAAAGCCTTTATGTGCATGTGTGTGTGTGTGTGTGTGTGTGTGTGTGTGTGTGTGTGTGTGTGTGTGTGTTGGCGTATGTGACAGAGCGAGAGGAGAAAGAAAAGAGAATCTGTATTTTCTTGTTTGTGTCGATGACATGCTCACGAGAGCATACTGACGAGTGTGTGTGTGTGTGTGTGTGTGTGTGTGGTGTGTGTGTGTGTGTGTGCGCGCGGACGGTCCACAGTCACTTACCGGGGGGCTTGCACATGCGGATCTGACTCTGGCACTGCACCAGCGGATGCAGAGCTGGCGGGGGGATACTGGGACCGCAGGAGGAGGAGGAGCAGGAGGAGACGGAGGGAGGCACCGAGGTAGCTTTGGCGGAGAGGCCGGGCGCGGCCAGCGTCGGCGTGACCGGGGGGGAGGGCGAGGGCGAGGAGGGCGGCGGGGAGGCCGACGGGCCGGGCGAGCCGCACTGGGTCTGGTAGCGCAGCTGCGTGAGGGAGGGCGGCACGCCCTGGTAGTGGACGCGTGGCACTCAGGAGGTCGTTGAGGATCTGCAGGATGGTGCTGATGTCACGGCGCGGACGCCCGCTGCTGTCCTGGCAGTTGGGGTGCAAAGTGCCTGCGGGAGGGAGGGAGGAAGGAGGGAGGAGGGAGGGAGAGAGTTAGGAGAGGCAGAGAGAGTTGTGGCATTGTAGGACATACAAGTTCACGGCGATGTGCCTTTAATAATAATAATAATAAAGTAAAAAAAACAACCTTGTATAGATCCAGATTCTTCTCATGGTGTACTTGGGTGTATATGTGTGATTGATGAGGAATGGATCGTAATATATCTGTCTGTCATTGTCATCTATGTTTTCTATGTACATAATGTTATTTTATTCACTTTGAGGGTTAAGGGTTAAGGGTTAAGGGTCAGGGTCCCCTCGTTACCTGAAAATGTCCCTGAGAAGACACCAGGGGCGTGGTTGACGAAGCTCTCGATGATGGCGCCGGGCTTGCGGGAGCGTGCAGAGGAGGGACTGGACCCGCCGCTGCTGCTGCTGCTGCTGCTGCTGCTGCTGCTGCTGCTGCTGCTGCTGCTGCTGCTGGGGCGCTTGGTACTGCAGCTGGCCTGTGGACAACACACACACGGTCAAAACAACACACACACACAGACCATCCGACACACACTTGTGCGCACCGTGCAACAACGTGGCACCTCCTCACCGCACCAGAGTATCCAGTTTATCAGTAAACCCCCCCCAAAGAAAATACACATTTTCTTTGTATTTGCAATAAAGGTCATCTTTTAATTAACATTGTATAATATGGATTTTGGGGAGGCCATCTTTAAAGGACATCAGGGATGTGGCAAATTCCAGTGTCACCCAGTCAAGAGTTGGACGGAAACCCTGCGACGGACCGCGTTGCCCACAAAGGACTTCTACGGTTACCGCCGACCGATATCAGAAACCGCCGCGGCTAATTCGTCTTAGCTTCGACTTGGACCGGGCCCGACCGAGAAATGAAAGTGAAATCCGAGACCCGCCTGCGCTTGTGTGACTGCTTAATGAGAAAAGTCTAAGCTTTCTCTCGCTCACCGTTCCAACACTTGTTCGGCGCTCTGCTTCAATGGGCTCTCGCTACTGTCCGGCGACTCTCTCGTGTTTCTCCCCCCTTTTCACGCAAACCCCACCGCCGAAGCGAAACGCCAACGCAGCAGTAGTAGCAAACACGAGCGCGTTCATAATGAGGACTTTCGGTCGGTGGCTACATCAGAGGCAGCGGTGTGTACGTGTACACACACACACACACACACCACACACACACACACACACACACACACACACTCCGCCTCTGACCCATTTAACTGCAAGGGGCTTAGGGGAGCAATAAAGCAAGCAAAGGGTTTAAACTCAAGAGGACCAAAGTATTAATCATTCCGGCGCTCACCTCGGGGCACGGGGCCGAGGAGCCGGCGGGGACGCTCTGCGGGGCGACCGGGGCCGAGGGGGGCTGCTGGTGAGGCTGCGGGCTGGGGCTGGGGCCCGGGTGGTGGTGGTGGTGCTGCTGCTGCTGGTGGTTGTTGTTGTGGTGGTTGTGGTGGTGGTGTTGATGGTGGTGGTGGTGGGCCGGCGAGCGGAACAGACCCCCGGGCAAATGGGCCAGTCGGGGGGAGTGGGGCGGGGGAGGAGTAGGGGGGCTACAGTGAGAGGGGGGTCCGGCGGGGGCCGGCGGCGGGGAGGAGGGGACCAGCTGCGGCGGGGACAGGTAAGGGTGGGGATGGGGGTGGCTATGCGGGTGGGTCGGGTGGTGGGTGTGGCCGTGGCCGTGGGTGTGCGGATGGGCGTGGGGGTGGGGGTACGGGACCCGGGGCTGCCCCGCGGGTTGCCCGGCGGGGGCCTCGCCGTTGCCCCTGGCGATGAGGTGTCTGTGCTGGACCTGGGAGCTGCCGCCGCCGCCGCCGCCGCCACCGCCGCCTCCACCGCCGCCGGACTGCTGTGCGGCCAGCTGCAGCTGGACGAACATCATGTGGTCGCCGACGCGCAGCGCCAGGGTCAGGGGGGAGCGGCCGGACAGGAAGTCACTCACCTACAGACAGGAAACAAAGAGACAAAGAGACGAGTTGAGTTGAGTTGCTAAATTCATCCTGTGGGAACATTCGGGCGGGGAAAAGAGGACACGATCGCTCTAAAGAATGCGTCCCACAACTGATTTCCACTTTAATAAATTGCAACCGGAATGAATTAATTAAGTCCTACTTGTAGATCTATGAGTAATACACAGACAACACTCGTCCACAGTGCCGCCGCCTCCTCCTCCTCCTCCTCTAAGAAACCACTACGCCACAAAGGCAAGCCTACAATCAATCAACTGTATCCAATACTGCTCAATTCACATTTTGTGGGAGGGTCACATGAAAGGAGCCATTGAAAGAGACACACACATTTGAGTGTGAAGACGCGCACACACACACACACAACACAACAAAACCAAACAAAAACAGTCCGCTTCCTCCATTTTCCCACTGCGCCCACTGTCAGTCAGTCGGTCAGTCCGTCCTTTCAGTGCGGAGACAAAGGCCACCCTTCTGCCTGGCCCAGGGCCTGAAAAATCAGCCCAGTGTCCAGGAAATACACCCCTGCCTGCCACAGAATAGCCGATTGTCCGCGGCTCCACGCCGGATCAGGAAGGACTGTCCATTTTTGGAGTTTTCTCTTTTTTTTTGGGCTTTTTTTTTTTAAGAATGGCATCGGTAGCCAAGTGCGGAGGCCCCTCCCCCCCCCCCCCCCCCCACGGACGGGAGGGACGCACAAACACACACACACACACACACACACGCCACCGCCTCGACCAGCAGCAGCAGCACAAAGAACAGAGCGCTCGTCACGGCTTGGCTTGAGGACTCATTCGGAGACAACAAAACTTCTCTTGTGCCCACCCGCCCCCCCCACTCGCACTCCAACCGCCGCCCCGCGCCCCCCCCCCTGGCCTAAACACCACCCCCCCCCCTCCCTCCCTCCTGCTCCACCCGACAGACAGGCTAGTCTCTCCTCCTAGACTAGCCTAAGTCTCCCTCACAACAACGCCTGGGGTGGTGCTGGTGCAGTGTCCTGAGTGACTGTGTGTGTGTATGTGTGTGTGTGTGTGTGTGTTTTAAAAGGCGGGGCATCTAGGGGTCAGAGGGCTCTCAGAGTGATGCCGTCTCGAGTTCCCCCCCCCATTCCCATTCCCCACCCCCACCCACCCACCCTTCACCCTCCGCACCCCACCCACCCCGCCGCGAATAGAAACAAAAGCTGCACAGCGGCACCGGGCTGAGGCTAATACAAAGTGATGCCGGTGTCCGGAGAGACCAGGACACCCTCCCTCCCTCCTCCACCCTCCACCACACCACCCTCCTCCTCCTCCATGGGCTTTCAGTCCAAAAACAGGGTGTATGTGGGGGGGGGGGGGGGGGGAGACAAGAATTTCCCTCGGGATTAAGAGAGTTCTATCTTATCTTATAACAGTGTACTCAGAGCTGCTAGTCAAGGAAAAATGAGACCAAAGGTTCACAGAAGCTACTAGAGAGAGAGAGAGAGAGGAGAGAGAGAGAGAGAGAGAGAGAGAGAGAGAGAGAGAGAGAGAGAGAGAGAGAGAGAAGAGAAATGATGAAACTCGTTCTATTAACCTTTGGAAATTATGAATGCTTGAAACCTGCTCTATTCTAATCTGCATACACCACAGCGATATACAAATGTACTTACTTAGCGCAAGTCGCTTTGGATAAGAGTCTTAAAAGCCAAATGTAAATTAAATGTAAATGTAGATCAAGAGAAAGAGAGACACACACACACACACACAGGGACAGAGAGACAGAGAGAGACAGAGAGAGAGAGAGAGAGAGAGACAGAGAGAGAGAGTCGGCAGTTGACAGGAAAGCCCGTACATAAAAGCGAGAAATAAGAGAGTGTATCGATGCTCCCTGCGACCCCCCCCCCCCCCCACCACACCCCCACCCCCTGCCCTTTCTTGCAGTATGCTGATTGGCTCAGGGCCACGGTTACAGCCTCGTCTTATTGGTCGATCCCCCCCCGACCCCCACCCCCACACTCTGTCACTCCACTCCGCCTCCACCACTCCTTGAGTTTTTTTCCTGTGAAAAATGTGCTTCTAAGAATCGACCCGCTGCTGGCTCTGTGGCAGCGAAGGGTGACCTTTGTGCATTGGTATTGACACGCATTGGAAACCACGGACAAGGCAGGGCGAGAGAGAGAGAGCGAGAGCGAGAGAGAGAGAGCACAAGAGAGAGAAAGAGAGAGAAGAGAGAGCGAGAGAGAGAGGGGTGGAGCGCATAAACCCTAAATCCAAAAGACTAAAACAATCAACACCTCAAACCAAATCTCTAGACTAACACAATCACTGAGGAGGTGACGAAAAGCCTCATCTCCATAAAGACCCAAAACCAACCAGACCGCTCGCTCGCTCGCCCGCCCCCGCCACACACACACACACACACCCCTGTTGTCTCTGTATACTGTATGTGGACTCAGACATGAGAGAGAGGCAGGCGAGGCAAGGTGTGAACTGAGGCACACAGAGAGTAGGGCACGGCCACGCTTGAGAATGCGTGTGTGTGTGTGTCTGAGAGCCTCTGTTGTGTTATGTGTTGTGTGTGTGTGTAGTGGGCTCAGCAGGGGGGGGCGGGGGGGGCCGGTTTGCTAAAGAGACAATATGGAGGCTGTGTTGATTGCGTTGCCGGTGATTGACAGCTGTCGGGTACAATGGCGAGCCGTGGCCCTGTGCATACAACGCATACAAAGACACGCGGAGACAGTCTTGAGGAGACTGCTTGATCAGATAGGGAGGGAGGGGCGGGCGTGTGCTTGTGTGTGTGTGTGTGTGTGTGTGCAATGCCCATCACTCACTATACTATCAGGGACTGCCTGGGGAGTCGATCCAGCCTCCCCCACACACACACACACACACACACACACACAGACACACAGACACACACACACACACAGAGCAAGAGAGACGGTGGGGGGGGGGTTGGTGGTGGAGGTGGGGATCGCGTGTGAGGACGACGACACGGAGAAGCAAGTAAAAGCGGGCATCTCGGATCTCGGATACCCTTTAATGACGAGTGTTGATTATTTACAAGCGCCGAGATAAAAACCCCCCTGAACCCACTCGGCAAACCTCAAATTATACAGCGTGCGGAGCTAGCTTCCCCCTCACGTGGCGCATGTTGGCTGGACCCCCCCATTCCTCCCTCGGTGTGGTGCTGTGTGTGTGTGTCACTCTGTGAGTGACACACACACACCAACCTCTGTGACTCACACAATCTCCAAGCAGGGCACAAACACACACACACACACACACACAGAGAATAAGGATAGTCACTTTGGAAGGCCCATGTCACCTTCTGCTACTGGTCACACACACACACAGACACAGACACACACACCCTTGCAAAGTCCCCCCACCACCTCCTCCTCCTCCTCCTCCTCCTCCTCCTCCTCCTCCTCCTCCACCTTCCAAGACCCCATCGGAGGGCAAACAATAGAAGCCAAAATACGTTCTCAGGTGTGAAATTCCAGTCCTCTGAGGAGGTAAGGTGACATGTCACCGGGCACCCACACCCACACACACACACACACACACAGACACACACACACACACACCACCACCCCGACCAACACCCACGCCCGCTCCCACCCCCGCCCCGAAAGGAGGAAGAAATAACAACCCAGCCCAGCCCAGCCCAGAGAGAGCTGTGGGCTGTGGGCCGAAACACCTGAAACACAGCCCCCCCCCCGACCCCCCCCCCCCCTCTCGTCTCCTGGGGGTGGGGGGGGGGGGGGGGCCGGGATGATACAGCTCTCCGCTTGTCATGCCAGGGGGAGAGATCGGTTCGAGTGATCGTGTAACAGCAGGCCTTCAGCACACAAAGAGAGACTGT
The DNA here is from genome assembly GCA_002895965.2 of Coryphaenoides rupestris. Taxonomy (NCBI): domain Eukaryota; kingdom Metazoa; phylum Chordata; class Actinopteri; order Gadiformes; family Macrouridae; genus Coryphaenoides; species Coryphaenoides rupestris. The sequence continues at coordinate 15,057 of PIJE02001627.1, forward strand.
TGGGAGTCAGCGAGAGAGACGGAACGAGGGAGGAGGAGAGAGGAGGCAGGGTTGGGTGTGTGTGTGTGTGTGTGTGTGTGCGTGAGAGAGGAGGAGGTGGAGGAGGAAGAGGAAGATGTGTGTTTGGGAGCCGTGTGTGTGTGCATGTGTGTGTGTATGTGTGTGGACTGGGAGCTGTACAGCTGGCGGGGTGGATGATTCTCGGAGGTCGTAAACCAACAGGCCCCACCCCCCCCCCCGCTCCAGTCCAAACATGCCCGTCTGCGCTCCGAGACCGCCGAAGATGGCGCGGTGGCGGCGGCGGTCTCGGTCTCGGCTTGGGGGATACGGCTGCCGATTATTCAATATGAAAGATGCATATCTGTGTTATTGCATCTGTGGATGATGATGATGATATTGTTGTTGTTGTTGTTGCAGCAGTGGAAATTAGCCACGACAAGATTACCGGAAATGTCATATTGGTTTGATGGAATACTGTAATCCACCGTGGTGTCCATGGGGCTATTTTAAGATGGCATCTTGAGTTGGAATTTTGAAAAAGCGGTACAAAGTCAGTACAAACCTCCAACCTTAAAACCTTTAACATGCTGGTCGGTCGTAGCTCAGGAGGTAATAAGAGCGGTTGTCTGGCAACAGGAAGGTCGCTGGTTCGATCCCCGGGCTCCTCCCCCTCCTAGCTAAGTGTCGAGGTGTCCCTGAGCAAGACGCCACCTAACCCTAACTGCTCCTGACGTGTTGGTTGTTACCTTGCATGGTTGACACCGCCGTCGGTGTATGAATGGGTGAATGTGAGGCAATACTGTGAAAGCGCTTTGGATAAAAGCGATGATATAAATGCAATCCATTTATATTGTTTTCTTTTTAGGTTCACAAAAGAACCTTCCCGTCTGCCTTTAAGTGGTCATTCCTCTCCCTCTCCCTCTTTTTACAGTTCGCCTCCTTGCACGCCTCCTTGCAAATTCCATGCATTTAAGAAAGCAACTTTAGGCTCTTGAAGCATTTCGTGAAGGCAGTGTCTGTGTGTGTGTTGCGTGTGTGTTGTCTTAAGGCAGACAGGGGAGGAGCCGGGACGGGAGGGCCCCCGGTAGGTAGGTAGGCTAACTCCTTTGTCTCCGCACCCCCCCCCCCCCCCCCCACCACCACCCTCGCCGCACCCCCCCCCCTGGTCCGTCAACGGTGGAATGCTGCTGGGAGACGGCCGAGGAAGGGGGTCGCGCTACAAGCAGAACAAGGTGCGGGTTTGTTCCAAACAGATAATGCATAAAAGCGAGAGGGGAGAGGAGGGGAGGGGTGAGGTGAGGTGGAGGTGAGACGGGGGGTGTTACTCCATGTCGGAAATATGCGGCTAATGCAGCAATGTGACAGCAGAACGGGAGGGGGGAGGGGAAGGGGGAGGCGATGCAGGTGGCCGATAAAGAACAAGCCCCGCCCTCCCCTCGCTCCGGGGCTTCCTATCTGCTATACCTCTCTCTCCCGTCGTCTACCATTTTGTTTTGTTTGCGGTTGTCGCGGGGAACCGGGGTGGCATTTTGTTTAAGTGGCGCGGCGCCGGTTGCTATGCAGTGACAGCGAGAGAATATGATAAGGCGGGGGGGGGGGGGGGGGGGGGGGGGTGTAGCCAGGGGGAGGGAGAAAAGGAGAGAGAGAGAGAGAGAGGTGGGAATGGGGGATGCGAGCGAGGATGAGGGTGGGGGGGGATGCTGGAGAGAGAGAGAGAGATGGGGGTTAGGGTGTCAGAGTGGTTGCTGGTGGAGCTGGTGATGAAATATTCAGTGAGAGTGTGCCTCTGGCTCCCCCATCCCTCCCTCCCTCCTCCCCCCCCCCACCCTCCCAACCCTCCCTTCTCCTTTTTTTCTCTCGACATCTCTGGCTGACAGTTTTATTTATTGGGGTCCCTGTGGTTCAAGGAACTCATTTGCAGTCACTCTTCCCTTGCACACTAAGGGAGAGATAAGGAGAGGCAGAGGGAGGGGGAAGAGAGAGAGAGAGAGAGAGAGGCAGGAAGGAGACGTTCAGACCAGCTGTGGGAAGGACTATGGGAGGATGAGGAGGAGAGAGAGAGAGCGAAAGAGGCGGAGAGAGAGCAAGAAAGTGCGTTTGCTAGCAGCCCTGAGCTTGGCGAACAAGTGAGCAGGGAGAGAGGGAGAGAGGGAGAGAGAGAGAGAGAGGACCCCCTTTTGCGGCGTATTAACCCGCCCGTCCGGCTCATCCGCGTTTTGATCGCGGCGGGAGACGTGTCGACGCGTTCTCGCCGCAGCGACGCGTCGGATAAAGATGCAATAACGGAGCCCTCGGAGGAGGAGGAGATGGATGAAAATAAATCAATGGCTTGCATCACGTCTCAAACCCTTACAAAAAATAAATATATATATATATATATATAGGAGAACGAACGCGCGTGTGCTCTTGTGAAGTTCCGATCGAATACATGGCTGTCCGTAGCGATGCCTGATAAGAAATGGTAGGAGGGAGGGAGGGAGGGAGGGAGGGGGGGGGAAAGCTATACAGCGAAGGAGTGAAAACAAACCGAAATGCTGAAGTTCACGATGATTGCGTGTTCCTGGCGAACAACTTCTTGAACAAGCCCCATCTGCAACATCTCTCTCTCTCTCTCTGTGTCTCTCTCCCTCCCCCTCTCTCTCTCTCTCTCTCTCTCTGCATGTACTAACAACAAACAACAACTAAATAATCAAAAGGCATTAATAATCAAACGCCTGCCAATCGAGCCGTCGCACATTTCATCGCATCAACACGAGTGAATACGAGATGCGAGAAGGGCGGTTAAAATGCTAAGCAAGGTCACACCAGCCCCTGGACAACCATACCCACCGCTCCAGAAATCATTCTCTCAACCTCAACCTTTGGAGGCTCTGGAGTGGGCAGTCGCGCTGGCCTTCGCCGCTGCCCCCCCCCACCCGTCTCCGGTAGCTTCTATGGAGATGGGGGCAGGTAATTGCCTTGAGTGAAGTGTGTGTGTGTGTGTGTGTGTGTGTGTGTTCTACAGATGATAGGTTATTCCTCAACTCTATTCTCTCCCCCCCCCCCACCCCTCTACATTAGCAGCCATGCTAGTCACGACGCAAGTCTGGCTCCTTGACTCACAAAAGGATAGCCTGGGCAATGGATAACAATGACAGACACGACAGACCGCCCCCCCCCCCCCCCCCCCACCGGCAAACACCCACAAGCCTAGGGCACGCGTACACAATACACATCACACACATCGCAATAGAGCGCTCACTCCGCGGTCGCCACATTCGTCCCCTTTTATGTATATCTCTCAATACAAGGAAAATAAATACAAGGAAAGAGAAGAAAGAAAGAAGCACCTTGACTCACGTCGCTCGATTCAGCCCGGCATCGCCCACCCACCGGGTGTTTAAGCGTCACAAAGGGGGATTACACAGGTGCAGAAAAAAAATATATAATGCTCCATGATTAGCTAATTAATGCAATTTCCAAGGCCCGGGATTTACATGAGCGTCGGGTTGAATGGGGCCTTTAGATCGGCCATTGTCTTCCACCGTGGCATACACAATTTGATTTACACACACACACACACACACACAGAGACACATTCACTTTCTTTAGCTTTCATTTAGATAACAAAAAAAAAGAAAAAAGGGAGATGGATTTCCATTCTAAAGGGCCTTGAGACTTCCTATATATGCAATAGCTTATTGCATATAAAAGGGCTTCATTTCGGTGGTAGCCAACGGGGGAATGGGGGGTGTTGTTAGGGTGGGAGGGGGGGGTTGCGTGCCATAAAAAAAAAAAGGAGGCGGACCCCTCATATTGAGCGACAGACTAATTTTTCAATGCCCACCACCACCACCCCCCCCCCGCCCCCCCCCCCCCCCAAATCCTCAATGCAATTACGCTCCAATGATTTCCAGTAGAAGTCCTGCTGACTGATTAACTGGCACCCAGTTAAGTTGGGTACAGGGTGCAGGGGGTGGAAAAGGAAACATATTGACCAGGCGAAATTGAGCGGCTTTACAGCACACACACGCACACACACACACACACACACAAATGGACCCATTCCGCTCAAATAAACAGGGGCGCACTTATGCAAACACACACACACACACGTCAGTCGTTTTCCAAATGCATTTCGTATGCGTCCCCGGTGAGCAGTATTAGCTTAGTGCCGTAGCACCGGGGCTAACCAGGGCTGATGTCTGTGGTCTGTCTGTCTGTCTGTCCGTCCCCCCCCCCCCCCCCTCCCCTCCATCTCTCTCCCTTTGTCTCCGAGACGTACGGCACAGAGCCACCGGTACGACGAGCTCCACGCTGACTCAACTGCGTATGACGGAAAATGTTCCCGCATAATCGTGCGCGTACTGTATCTCATTTGTTTGTCATGCGCTGCAAATCCCGGTCTCTGGCTCTCTCTGTGTGTGTGTGTGTCTGTCTCTCTCGCTCTCTGTCTGTCTGTCTGTGTCTCTCTCTGTGACAACCACACTCGGGCCATGGAAACAATGTCCAGGGGGACAACATGGAGGACTGTCAGAGGGTGGCGGTGATGTTGTTGGTAGGAGGAGGCGGCGGCGGCCGATGGCGTAATTTTCCGACAGGAGCCAAAGGCCAACAAAAGCTATAGCCTAAGAGATACACACACACACACACACACACACACACACACACACACACACACACACACACACACACACACACACACACACACACACACACACACACACACACACACACACACACACACACACACACACACACCACACACACACACCCACACGTGTAACAACGGTGTAGTCCATGGGGGGGGGGGGGGGGGCCTCCTCTGCAGCCTGTCAATCCGCTACCAGGCCCAGGCTTTCCCTCCAACCGGGCCACGCATTGATTTCAAACACCAGGCGGCCAACACACACCACGCTGCGGCGTCAGTCAATTGGACTTAGCCGCGGCCTTACGGATGTACCGGGGGGTTGATCGAAGGAGGTGACGAGGGGAGAGTCTGACTTAAAGATTGACCCCCCCCCCCCCCCCCCCCCCCACCCCCTCACCCCACAATCATTATTCTGTGTTGGAGGGGTTGTCGGTTGGGCAGGTTTGGAGCTCGTGCTCAAAGACTGGAACAAAGAGGGGTCTGCGTGCGGGTGGGAGAGCATTGGGGGGGATGGTGAAGTGTGATGATGCTCGCCTGCTTGCAGGGCTTTCACCCTCACATCAATGTGCATCAATAAGCAAATAGTCCCCGTGTGCTGCTGAGCCAGATGCATAATCCCCTTCCCTTCTGTCAAATACACCGATTGATAGATCTTCTTGGATTGGACAGGCGCTCGCCACCCACATAAGCCCACGGAGAAACCGGGGTAGATATTATGGGGAAATGGGTAGATATTACCACCGCTTTCTCTCTGGGACCATCTTTTGCAAATAAATAGGAGGTTTTGCCGTTGTTAAGAGTCAGACATTGGCTTTATTTCCATTATTTTCTGCTCCGCTTAGCTCCGAGACGGGCTCTGTTGGCGGACAAAATGAAAGGGGAGGAGGAAAGTGGAATCATGGTGACGGTCTGTCAGGAGGCCGTGGCTTAATTCATCTCCCATGTCATGAGAGAACTCTACTCAGGGGCCGGGGGAGGGAAGTGGGGGGGGGGGGGGGGAGGATTAAGGCATCCCGTGTCATCTTTGCTGCAGACGCCAGCCACCAGAGAGTCAAACTAGGCCAGCTACACGTTAGCCAAGTTAGCCAGACATGCAAAGCACAGCACATTTAAATTGCAGGCTCTTGGAAGAGACGTTCAGCGGAAAACAAAAAGAAGAGTTAGACGAGGATGAGTGCGAGTAGAGAGAGAGAGAGAGAGAGAGAGAGAGGAGAGGAGGGAGAGAGAGAGAGCAAGAAATAATGCTGTTCTGTTGGCCGGCAAGGGGCTCCGTTTTCACGAGCCGCTTTCTCTCCAGCTTTGGAGAAGTCTAAAATATCCCTCTCCCTGGAAGGCGGAATGTTCCGTCTTGATTGGTGAGCTTGCCGGGGGTCCCCGGCATCTTGACAGAGGAGCTGAGGTGAGGCAATCTGTCCAACTTAGATTCTCATGGAGACACACACACTTTACACACGCACACCTCTTCCTGGAAAAACACCTGATCTCTAAACCATACCTCGCATGATTAAAGGACCGAGCGTGCAGGGCAGGGGGGGGGGGCGTTCGGGGGGTCTTGCAATGGACTGGGGTTAACGCTCACTCACTGGCATAATGGTACCTAGCATCCAAGCCCACCTCATCTTCGGCCGGCTATTTTTGGACGCGTGGGAATATCAGTTATCCTATTGAGACGCTTTTCAGAGCTAAGTGCATTGATTGATTTTTGATAGCCCCCCCGAGTTGGTGGAGAGAGGAAATGAAGGGAATCTTTCGGTTCCCATTTTCTAAACTTGCGGTAGTAACTCCAACTCCGGAATCCATAACTTTCCGCTTCCAACTCATCAATTATAGAGAGAGGAATCAATTTACCCCAGAGGAATACACACCCCGGGCTCTAATGCGTTCGTTTTTTGACCGTTCACCTGGCTAGCCTCTTCGCACACGGACGGGTCCCACCGTGGGTCCGTCGCTAACAACATACAGGAAGTCCGGTTTCAACCCGAGTGTGACCACTACTATAGCATTTGATCTGATTGAGCATCTGATTGAAAACACAGAGGGGGTGGGGGGGGGGGGCTCGGTGAGCAAGATAGTACTTGGAAAGTGAACGATAATCAGATCCCCTGTTATGTATTGAAGGTGTAGGTTACTCAATTGCAGAAAATGCGGCCGTGCATGTTAAGTCATAGCGATCCAATCTCCTGCATTAATCAACAGCAACTACTACTAACCACCAAGAACCAGGATTGGCACTGAAAGAAAAATAAATTGACAGCCGGATGATTGTTCTGACACACACACACACACACACAGGATGCAAGTTGTACATCCTTGTTGCACCGGTGACGCATGCGATCTCAGAAGGGCTGCGTCGTCGTTTCGCCATCGCTTGACGCTCCCCGCTGCTGTGGCAACGTCAGCTGGCATGTGAGCGAGCGAGCGATGGGGCGCCGCGGATGCGGTTACACGCACATTCAAGGTTACCCAACCCAGCGCGGCTACAGAGGAAGTCACCCGTCGGTCAGTCCGTCCGTCATTCAGCCCAGTCAGCTTCGGGGGGGGCGGGGGGGGGCATCGTTCCGCACGTCACACGGCAGCAGCTGCCGTCTGAGTGCTCCTCTCGACCTTGTTTGCCTCTCCTCCTCGAGAACCCGCGCCTATCTCACCTTACTTTCATTATTGATCACCGCCGCCGGTGAGTCAATGCCGCACTGACTCAAATACACGATCTGCACTAAGGTTGGTATCACGACCCCGCCGCACACAGGCTCACGCTCGCAGCGTCGAAAGCACGGGCTACACAGAGAGACACACACACTCGGCGGCTTCCAGGAACCCATATGCTAATATTGACTGCGGAGGCTGCTATCTGGATAGCCCAAGACTCTCGGTCTATTTATGAGTGAGTGCGAGCGAGCTTCCTGGAAACGGTTTAGCGGTGCAGCGCCATGCGAGCGTCTCTGTTCCTCGTTCCCCCCCGAGAGAGAAGAAGAGAGAAGAAAACCAGGGCTGAGGCAAGAGCGTAGCAACCGGCAAAAGGTACAAAATGGTGCAAAAAGGGAGCCGTGTCGGTCGGTGAGTCACTGAGAGGAGGACTCCTCCGAAATTGCAAGCGTACGAGTGTCGCAAGGGCACTTCTGCTTATTGGCGGAGCAGGATGTCCCATTTGACTCGCCTTCCCTGAGAGGCGCCGATTAGAAGAGCCTGCGTCTTTGTGCATGTTTCACAATTACGCATATTTCACACGCATCAAAAAGCCCATCTTCGACACACACACACACACACACCGCCTGCTTTGCATAGCAACATATGGAGGAAAGGTCACATGAACCTCCTTACCTGCGTTTCTGTTAGGCTCTCCAGGGCTTGCATTACTGACTGCTCGGGTCTCGATGCTTGAGACTACATTTGAGAGAAAACGGCAAACAGAAGCAACAAAAAGAACATTAGTTGTTGTTGTTGTTGTTGTTTTTTTCTCAAATGTAAAAAGTAAAATGAACAGAACGGAATAAACGTGAAACCGCGGGAACACAACACTGAGGAGCGCTTGAGGAGTCGAAGTGACCTAAATAACGATCCTGCTTCGCACAGAATCAAAGTGACACGAGTGTGGAGAGCCTTACCATTAAGCCTGCTTCAACTGTTGGAACAAGTGTCAACTTGCTCCCATCTAAGATCCCTAGATCCTGGAGTTTGCCCGAACTTAGTCGCCTGCGGGGGTTAGGAGAGAGAGAGAGAGAGAAAGAACAGTCCAATTAGAGCATGCCAAAAATATCGTCTCTCCCTCAGACACACAAAACACCCTTCAGCCAGGGAAGGCAGACTTCAGAACTATTTTGCGAAGGAGTGTGTGTGTGTGTGTGTGTGTGTGTGTGTGTGTGTGTGTGTGTGGAGTGGGTAGGGGTGAAAGAAAACACAGCTATTGATTGGGCTGTCATAATTCAGTCCCAACAAACAATAGTGGGGCTGGACAACAGTTTGTGCAAGGGAGATTGGACCGTCTCGCCATTCAAAATGCACAGGGGGGGGGGGAAAGGTTCAAAAGAGAAGCAATACGCCGATCGCAACGCAAATAGATAGTTTTACACGAGACACGTGAACGCCGTGAAAATGAGACACACACGTGCATGGGTGTCAATACATAATTGGTATCCAACACATAGAAATCTACTTCCAAAGAATGGGTGGGGTGTCCAGCATGTCTCTAATTACAGGTTGCAGAAATTGTTCTTAAGGGCGAGAGGTTTAGAAGACAATGCATGCATAACCACCCCCCCCCCATCCCTCCTCAGCCTCTATCCCTTCACCATCTGCATAATTGTTAACCCATTAGAATATGGTAATCCCATATAGCAGTTTCTGTTAGTTTTAAAGGGTATTGTGTTGTTGAACCACGGCCATTGTCCACAGCCAGGGTCATTTAATCAAAACAGCAGAGGCGCTGAATAAACCGGACTGGGCGTGAAAAGGGAAAACCTGGGAAAGCCCATCCTAGTGGCGTCCAAAATAACCCCCCCCCAACACACACACACACACACACACATACAGAGGAGGAGGTTGGATCTGCAGTTCTCCTCTGCAGGACATGGCTTTAAAAAAAAAAAGCACCATTGCAACCGTGACTAGACCAAAAAAAAAAAATGCAAATATGCATCATGCAAGATTAAAAGGTGACCAATGGGGAATATGAAAAACACAACTTCTTCTTCAGCTTCATTCGATTCCTTTCGACAAGCAAATGACTGAGATCCAGCCATCCATCCCTCCATTCATTCATTCATTCATTGCCATGAGTGATGGATATAATCAACGCAACCTTAGAAATGTGTCAATCAATCAATTGCGCTCCAGTGAGTGGCCGACGCGTCCCGTCCCATTACGCGCGTAATTCCAACACGGCGCAATAACCGTCAATAAATACTAATGAGACAACGCATTGCACTTTTCCTCCACCCAAACATTTCACAAATCTGTGTGTGTTTGTGTGTGTGTGTTTGTGTGTGTTTAGTTTTTTTACTCACGTCTCTTTGTGCAGCAGCGCCAGTCGCTCCTTGGGCACTTTGAGTTTCTGCGAGAGTCTCCTCTTGAGCCCCTCGACGGTCTCCTCGGCGGGGATGGACACCTCGAAGCGTGTGCCGGTGGTGGACTGGATGTACAAATTCATGGAGGGCTCATTCGGGACGGCCTCGCAGGACGGGGCCCCGCGGCTGGTGCAGCTCTGGGCGCTGGGATGCTGGTCCATTCGATAGCCTGCCGAGACGACGAGGAAGGAGGAGGAGGAGGTGTTGTGTGAGAGAGAGAGGCTGTGTGTGTGTGTGTGTGTGTGTGAGAGAGGTTTACGGGGGGGGGGGGGGGGCGGGTTGGTTGGCGTTTCGGTCCGTTAATCGGGAAGGAAGGAAGAGAAGAAGAAAAAAAAAAAACAATGCCTCCCCGTGTGTGTGTGTGTGTTTTTTTTTTTTTTTAAAGCATGCGGAATTTCGGGCCGATCTATAAGCTCTCTCTTCCCTTTGGGTTTATTATTATAAAAGTCCGCTTTTCTCTCCACCACCGTTTTAGTTTCATCCAAATAACAATTCCAGGAAAGTCAATGTAATGTAATGTTGTTGTAATATTATTTTTTTTTTTGCGTTACATCTATTCCAACGTGCAGCGTCTCGGATACAGAAATAAACAAACTGAGTATTTGTCCTGCGAGGGGAGGGGAGGAGGGGAGGGAGGGGGGAGATTAAAAAAAAAAAAAGCGAAAACGGCGTTTATACGGATCGTTACCTTAGGATATAAAATACGAGGGACGGACGGACGGACAGACAGAGCGGATACTACAAGAAGAAGAAGAAGAAGAAGAAGAAGTCGTCTATACTCTTCACGAATCCAACGCGTCTTGGAGCTTTTTTTTTTTTTTAAAAGGCCGAACGCATTACGCTGCTATCACGTCCGCCGTTTTAGGTCCGCAGTTCCCGACGAAAAAAAAATCGCCACAATGGGACCGCGGGCGCTGAGTACGCGACTTCCACTTGGGAGAGAGACACAGAGAGAGCGAGAGAGAGAGAGAGAGAGAGAGAGAGGGAGGGAGATACAAGCCACGCCCCCCCCACACAGCGGCGATCGTGGCCAATCACGCGAGAGCACCTCGAGGACGCGGAACGCCCCCCCCGAACCAATCAAATGAAGTGATCCGCACCCCCCCCCCACGTGGAGGGGAGGGGGGGGGGGGGCCCAAGCGAGACTCCGGGGCCATTCATGATAAATTAAGAGCAACAACACAAACAACAACAACAAAAAATCCGTCCCGATCACACTACACTACACTACACTACACTGCACTACATACAATACATCAGAGTCAGTAGATCTTATATGATTTAGGAATCAGATATGGAATTAATTTAGTAGCTCCACGAATGCACAAAAAATGAACGCAATCTACATTTCGTTTCTTTTGAGCACAGCAGGGCGGTGAAATCCACACGCAAAGCAAAGCAAACAACGCATCGGGTGGTTTTTATTATGCATTGCACGGTGCGTTGTTTTCCGTTCTTATATGACCACGTGACTAACTATCATCTCAACTTCACGTTTAACCACCGGTGAGCTCATTTAGGAAGTATAAGTCGACTGCGACTTGAGAGACAATAAAATGTTGAGCTGTAGGAACACACAGTCGACTTACAGATACTATATCGCCCCCCAGCGGCGTGCGGGGGAAACGCTTCACAGGTGAAACAGGTGGAGTTTTATCTCGACGATTGCTGCTATAATGTCCTGACATTGTAAGTCTGTGAAGAGCAATAAAACCGGGCCTGTCTGTCGTTAAGCCTGTATTACACCATGATCATTGAGCTCGAAGAATTGACATTGAAAGGTGACTATAGAAAGCTGATGACATGTTTCGTGTCGTTGCGATTCATCCATCCATTGCTTTCCAACATGGTCCTAAGACATCCTGATCCATTCATAGGAAACTCATTTGTCCACTTATGGGTCGTATCTGTTGGCATAGCTCACAATTTAGTCTGTTACTTACATGAAGCCTCTAGTAAGGCTACGAGATATACATGCTCAGCAGTCGATGTTTATGCAATCAGGTTTGTATGAGTAACGAGATAAGATGATGATGATAAGAACAACGTTATCGATTAGAGGTCCCCTTACCAATGATTGTGGCGAAAACTTTAATAAAGCCTCGCGTACAAGTCTCTGACGTGCCGATGTGTTTCCCCAGCTTTGGCATGTAAAGAGAGACACAGAAAGACACAGCGACTGCAACACAACAAAACAAAAAAAACCTAAAAAAACTAAAAAAATAAAAACCTCTTCACTGTAATATTCCAAAAAAATTGCAGCGGAGTCAGGAGTCACTGGGAGCCGTCGTGGTTATTTATTCCTTGTGCCTCCTCGACCATAAGATGCGGGTTTTATGTCCTCCTCATGAGATGCGTCCCGGGCGCGGATCGTGTTGGTAACGACGCGGCAGGCAGAGGCGACAGACTTCTTAACCGAGGACGGAGGACGGAGAGACGCTCAGATAGAGGAGGAGGGAGGGAGGGGAGGGGGGGGGGGGGAGGGGGCGGAGCAGAGAGCGGGCTCAATGGGGGCGGAGAGAAGCCGCCGCGTCGCATGTTTAGTCAGCATGTGATTTAAGGTCCCCCCCAACCAGGAACCTGACGCTGACTTTAGAGAGAATTTGGACTGACTTCCGAGCAGTGGCGTTCCCCCCCCCCCCCAGAGACCCCGGCTGGGACCAGGGGTCAGAGGAGGGGATCAAGCTTTCAAAATGTTGAGTTCAGTAGCCTATGTGAAGTAATAGTGCACCCAAAAAAATGTTAAGTATTTGTTGACTACTTCTGGATTCATAGACTATTTTCCTCATTCCTGCATTGGAACATACAGTACATCATAAATGGATTGCGTTGATATGTCGCTTTACATGTGCCTGACATTCACCCATTCATTCATACGTACGTACACAGAGGGATCGAACCAGCAACCTTCCTGTCGCCAGGCAACCGTTCTTACCTCCTGAGCGACTGTCACCCCAGTGTGTCAAGTAATAGTGCAAAAAAACCCCAACATAAAATACCACGGTTGGTATTTTTTAAATACTTAATACTTCTGGATTCATATATTCCCCATTCCTACATTAGAACAGAAATAGTAAATGGATTGCATTTATATAAAGCAGTTTACAGTATTGCCTGACATTCACCCATTCATACACCGACGGCGGTGTCAACCATGCAAGGTAACAACCAACACGTCAGGAGCAGTTAGGGTTAGGTGGTGTCTTGCTCAGGGACACCTCGACACTTAGCTAGGCTAGGATCGAACCAGCAACCTTCCTGTTGCCAGACAACCTCCTGTGACACTGGCACCTCACTTTGGAACAGGCCTGTGGTTCAGCAACTTAGTTAGTTATTTTTTATTAAATTACAATAACGAAAACAAAATATAGCGCATTCCTGTTTGCTTTGCAAGAAATCGCTAATTGTGTCATTATGGTGGGGGGCCACAGGGGGCTCCAAGCTCATTCTGACAACAGGGGCACTAGTGGCCCCTGTTGCCCCCTCCACCCGAGAACCTAGAAACCGCCCATGTGTTCCAGTGAAACACGGACAGCGTCGGCGGTACGCATGCGCGGTAGTACGCACGACACGCACGATTCGATTGGAATAACGTTCGATTTGGGAATAACGTGACGCGTTAAGTGCGTCCAAATCAATCAATCACAAGAACAACGAACGCTCCGCTATTTGGCAACGTAACTCTCCGCACCACCTTAAGGACGAGTCAATGAACCGAGAGAGAGAGAGAGAGAGAGACAGAGCGAGAGAGAGAGAGAGAGAGAGAGAAAGGGAGAGAAAAAAAAGCGGTCACCCGGGGCAACGGGGAGACCGATCGCCTGGATACGGAGCGAAAACACACAACACACAACATGCGGTCAACCCGCAGGCCGCGTTACGTCGTCATCCGCATCACCGTAATCAGGAATAGGATTTAATCCGACGACAATGTGCGGGTTTTGACGATTTTTTTGTTTGTGACTCTTTTACGTACGTACGCACGCACGGACCCCCCCCCCCCCCCAACATTTTTTTGTAACTTTCTTTCTGGAATTTCTTTTTGCAAAATAAGCATTCTTTACAGGCGTACATTCGTCATAGCCGTTGCATTGCATTCACACGCACAATACATTATTTATCGATTGAAAGACGTTCACATTGCGTGCGTACACTTGCCATGACATTGGAGTACATTCGCATCTCATTTAAAAGACCCCCTTGTGCACAGCCACACTTATTATTCTCATCACGGTCACACTGAATCATCCGTGCTCGTGTTCATGTTTATGTAGCGAGCTGATGATGATGATGATGATGATGTGTGCACGTACACGTAAGCATACAATACATCCGTCATCTGGCAGTGTGTACTCGTTTATATATATATATATATCTCGGCTCAGGGATCAGCGTTTAAGCGAACACGTACACACATTCTGTCTGTCTCCGCCTGTCTCCATGCCCCCCCTATCCATCTGTTTCATCTCTGGATTCTTGTCTCTCTGTTCTTCAGGTGCACCACGGTGTGATTCATGACTTGTGCTTTCTGTCAGAGAGAGAGCGAGAGAGAGAGAGAGAGAGAGAGATAGGAATGCATGCGCTTCGACGTTTCGTTCTCCAGCCACATTAAAGAGTCTGGTTCTTCTTCTTTCCGTTCTGTTCTGTTTTCGGGAAGTGTTGATTGGTCGCCGCTGAGATGACAGTCTTCTGTCAGGGCCGAGAGAGCAGGTGAGGTGCGGCCGGTGTGTGTGTGTGTGTGTGTGTGTGTGTGTGTGTGTGTGTGTGTGTGTGTGTGTGTGGCCTGTGTTTATGTCGTTGCTGTGCCGTGCTTCCTTTGTCTGGAAAACAAAGGAAGCACAGCGGGAGACGGAGGTTAGCAATAAGATGCTTACGCCATCACGCGTAGCCTGGGAAGAGGTTTCATGGGTTTATTTTTTTTTGGGGGGGGGGGGGGGGGTTATTTCGACAGCGTGATTCACGAGCCGCAATCACACACTGTTCCTCAAATGAAAGAAAAGAGTCATTTCAGCTGCTTTCGAGCTACTCGGTGGTATCAGCAATGAGTGCAATCTCTGTCCATTTTATTTAAGTTGTGTTCCATGTACGCTTATATACACCTTGTTAGCGGTAACCCTAACCCCATACACTTTCTTGGCTCACCCTAACCCTATGTTGCGTAACGCTAACCCTATGCTGTGTAACACTAACCTTAACCCTATGTCCTGTGACCCTAACCCTATGTTACGTAACGCTGACCCCATGTTACGTAACGCTGACCAGATGTTACGTAACGCTAACCCTATGCATTACATTACGTTACATTACATTACATTACATTTAGGGCCGGCGTAAGTAGCTGGGCAGGCGTGCAAATTCTATCTGAGGAGGGTGGGGGGGGGGGGGGGTTTACGCAGAGTCCAGGTGAACTCGGAACAGGTGGGTTCTCTGAGTCTCTTGCTGGAAGCCGGCGAGCGACTCGGGCCGTCCTGACGTGAAGCCGGGAGCCCGTTCCACCGCTGCGGAGCCGGAACCGTATGCACTGTGCGCTATGTTTCTCTTCATCTGCCTCCATCGACAAAGTTCCTAGACCACACCCCCCCCCCCCCCCCCCCCCCCCCCCCCTCCCTCCATTGTGCCGTTAATATCTATGCCATCCCTACGCATCTGATTAGAGTATAAATCAAAGTGTCATTAAGTAAATGAGTTGTTTTGATGTGCCTATTCATCATCGTGAGGGGCAACAGGGCTGACTGGGGCCTTATTTGGTCTACTTGGATGCGCATGACGGATTCCAGAGAGCCTGCTGCTGCTGCTGCTGCTGCTGTATCCAGGCGGCCGGATGATAATGCATCACACGCACTTCTCGGGAAACAACATTATTGACGGCGCAGGAAGGGAGTTGTGGGCGGGGCGTAAACATCTCACATTGGATATCAGATCCTGCGGGGCGGGGCCGCGTCTGGGTTTGTTTGTTAGGTAGTTAGTTGTTGTGTGCTTGTGTGTGGGTGTGGGTGTGGGTGTGGGTGTGTTAGTGTGTGTGGGTGTGGGTGTGTTAGTGTGTGTGTGTGTGGTGTGTGTGTGTGGTGTTTGTGAGTGTATGAGGAAAAAAAAACCACAAACACACACACGCACGCGCATGAGTACTAGTATGTGCTTGACTGGTGAGATTGAGTGTGTGGGACATGTGTGGGCGTGTGTGTGTGTGTGTGTGTGTGTGTGTGTGAGTGTACAGTGTACAGAGTATAGACTATAGCATGTGTGTGTGTGTGTGGTGTGTGAGTGTACAGTGTACAGAGTATAGACTATAGCATGTGTGTGTGTGTGTGTGGAACTGTGTGTGTGTGCATACGTGCGTCCGTGCGTATGTGACTGTGTGTGTGTGTGTGTGCGTTTGTGTGTGTGTGGTTGAACGGCATTCCTATCCATCAAAGTCACCAGTGGGCCAGCCTCAGCCTGAGGAGAAAAATGAGCCAATGGCCCCGATGCACTCAGCCAACCGCTGAGGCTCCCTCGCCGTTGATGCTTCCTCGAATCGCCCGTGAGTGGCCCTGTGTGGGAGGGGCACACCTCCACCTGGCCAACCGCACACACACACACACACACACAGTCACACACACCGTCATAGACACACACACAGGAGCGGGGCAACAACACATTCCGTTAGATAATACACAGGAAGCACATACCTGAAGGACTGTTCGTACCTTTCGAAAACAAAGACTCACACACTTACACAACAGCGTGAATCGACGCTTAAATCATCAACGCTTTACTCATGAGTATGAGGTGTGTGCGTGTTTTTTCCCTTTAACGGCGACAGGAAATGCCCAGAGCTCACACACACACTGGGTCATTGAGTCCAACTGTGTGTGTGTGTGTGTGTGTGTGTGTGTGTGTTGTCAAGGCAAGGCAAGCCATCACCTGCTTGGCTGAAGGCGCAACAACAACATCACCTGGGGGTGGAGGTCAGGGTTAGGGTCAGTCAACATTCCCCGCGCTATCTGCCTGGATATAGTATATAGAGGACGGCTGTATCACAGAGAGCTTTTTTTGGTATTAAGGGGTTGGGGGGGGGGGGGGGGGGGGGGGGGGGAGGGGGGGGAGGAGGGTGTGTCTATGTGCGGAGGGCGGGGCGGGGCGGGGGTGCATGCTCGACAGAATGTTTGTGGTTGAATATTTAGAGTGTGGGTTGTTGGGTGGGGTCTGTGTGTGGCGGTTGGCCCGTGGTCCGGTGGCCGGAGTTGACCCGAGGGAGACGCCCTAGCTGGGAAGAAGTCATGTCGCTCGTACATTCACATCTTTGGGGGCGTGAGGTTAGGGGACCCCCCTGTTGTTCCAGCCTGACCACCTGTGTGTGTTCTGGAGCCTGGGGGGAGGCCGGTGGTCTCTCATTTTATCTCCCCCCTCCCAAACTCTCTCTCTCTCTCTCTCTCTCTCTCTCCCCCACCTCCCTCTATCTCCCCTCTCCTTTCTCCCTCTCCAACCTCTCTCTCCACCCTCCTCCCTCCTCTATCTCTCCCCTCGCCTTTCTCTCTCCCCCTCTCTCTCTCTACACACACTGTCATACCAAATTGGCTGCATACATTATGAATTGATGAATATTTCCCCAATTATAACTCATAATTCTAATATTTACCACCGGATTAACTCCCAATTTGATATCATACGTTTTGCTACGATGTTCTCTGATTTCCACACCTGCAGCCCCACCGCCCACTCCCCCTCCCAACTACACACACACACACACACACACACCACACACACACACACACACACGCACTCATACACTCACCCACATACATGAACTCACACACACTCGCCCCGCCCGCCCTCCGGGCTCACTCACAGCACAGATGACTGATGAACACATATCAAAGTTTTACGGGTTTTAAACACCACAGCAGACCGTGTGCCAGAGCGAGGGAGAGAGAGAGAGAGAGAGAGAGAGAGAGAGAGAGAGAGAGAGAGACGAGAGGGAGGGAGGGAGAGAGAATGTCAGAACTCTATCTTGAGAAAGAGACAGAAGGAGAGAGAGACAGAGAGAGAGAGCGAGTGCGGGAGAAAGTGTGCATAAAACGTGCAAAGAAAGGGAGACAAAAAAAAAGACGGCGTCACTCCACAGCGTAGCTTAGTCACACTCACAGCTCAGCGGATCTATCTCTCGTATATCTGGAGCCAGAACACACACTTCAACCCCTTCCTTGCTTCCCACCGCCACCACCGCCACCCAACCGCCACCGCCCACCCACCACCCACAACCCACCACCAAACCACCACCAAACCACCACCGCCACGGTCAAGATTCAAGATTTCTTCAGTACCGTAGTTGTGCCCTGACTTGTGTTTTTTTTTAGTTCCCAGGACGCAACCGCAGAGTTTTCCCTCACATGCTGATGGCAGTGACGATGATTTATGTGTCTCGTTAATATTGAATGGAGAACTAAATGATAATGACAAGGTTTAATGACTGCATGGCATTGTGAAAGGGGTATTGTCGTTAAAACCTTAGTCATCTTGGTAAACATCAGTAACCTTGGCATGTTCAAGTCGGCGTGGACGTGTCTCATCGCCGTCGTGGCAGCTCCACGGAGATTGTGTGGTTTACGTACAAGCGAGATACACTTCCGGGCATTAACTTTGCTCCACGACAAAGTCTCCGGGATACCTTTTTACATCGATCCCGATATTGTGATTCGGATCAACTTCAATTCAATCGTGATATTTGTATTGTTCTGTTGCACGTTCCGCTGAGCATCGCCACCTTTTCATTTCACTGCACATCCTGTATGTGTACGTGAAGAATCTGAATCTTGAATCTTGAATCTTGAATCTTGAATCTTGAATCTTGAATAAAGTCGGTCGTGGCCCTGGAGGCAAAGTGGAGGGAGGGAGTTCAACTTTATTTCACAATCAACCAAAGATCCCCGCATTCATCCACCAATAACACGATGTACCAACGTGTGTGTGTGTGTGTGTGTGTGTAGGTACATGCATATTTATGTGTATTCATGTCTGTATGTGTAATTCTTGGCGCTTTATGACTATAAATGAACGTCACGAGACCGTCGCCTCACGACGCCTCGATCGACACCTTCCCCCACAGAGAGTTACCGTCCTGAGAACGAATGAATGTATTGTGTGTTGTGTGAGCAGCCCATGCAGAACGCATACATTAACACGCCACCGAAGCATGTCGTCGATCGTGATCGCCAT
The DNA here is from genome assembly GCA_002895965.2 of Coryphaenoides rupestris. Classification (NCBI taxonomy): domain Eukaryota; kingdom Metazoa; phylum Chordata; class Actinopteri; order Gadiformes; family Macrouridae; genus Coryphaenoides; species Coryphaenoides rupestris. The sequence goes on from PIJE02001627.1 coordinate 33,939, forward strand.
ACATTTTGCCGCGCAAAGACACCCTTAAGATCCACCCAGCTCTTAAACTATTAATTAAGGGTATTTTGGAATTCCTTTCTTCCAATAGTTTCACGACTACTACAATTCTATTTAACTAAGTAGTTATACTGCAGCATATAGCATCCTGTAGTATATTATATTATAAAATACTCATTAATCATACCAAACACAACCTTTGGCAACGTAGCTAAAGCTGAATTCAATAGATCAGAGACCCATTGACAATTTTAGCTGATGCTATTTCCCATAAACCTTTATGACGAGGACATAAACCTTTTAAAGTACACAGTACTTAGTTTCATATCCGTATTCACACACACACACGCACACACACACAAACACGAACGCGCACACACACTTACACACACACGCAGTGACATCCAAAATGTCAGACAATGTTAGAAAGTGAAAGTTAAAGGAGCCAGATCACAATGTCGTACATCTCTTCTTCTTCTTCGGTGTGTGTGGGCGGCGGTGGCGGCGGCGGCGGCGGCGGTAGGCGACACACGGAGGCCGACGTGGCGTGACGACTCCCCGGAGGCTAGTAGCGCCACACTCGACGACCGACACCCAGTAGTTAGTAGCACCCGTGGGTCGTCTGTCCCGCGATCAGATCATTCAGACGTTCGCTGCACAGCCTGAGCCCAATGGTGTTAATTTGTCACCCACACACACACACACACACACACACACACACACACACAGGCACACACACGGCACAACACCAGGCCACAGGCACACACACAGATACACACAGGTACACACACACACACACACACACACACACACATACACACACACACACACACACACACACACAAGCACACAGAGAGATATACACGCACAGGCACACACTCTCACGCTCACACACATGCACATGCATACACACACACACACACACACACAGATACCACACACACACACACACACACTCATACACACGCACACACACACAGAACACACACACACACACACACACACACACACACACACACACAGAACACACACACACACACACACACACACACACACACACACACACAGACACACACACCACACACACACACACACACACACACACACACACACACACACACACACACACACACACACACACACACACACACACACACACACACACGCGCGCAGGAGGGGCAGATAATCAGCAGCAGGGCCCTGGTCTCGTAACGACCGGGGCCCACAATAGGACAACAGGACTCAATAAACTAATAAGCGCCGCCCACATGACACACAGCTCGGCATGGCAGGAACTTTTATAGCTGTGAAACTTGGCAAGGCCCTGAGAGAGAAAGAGAGAGAGACATAGAGACAGGGAGATAGGGAGAGAGAGAGAGAGAGAGAGAGGGGTGGGTGTGGGTGGGGGGGTGTTAGCTCTATTTATTTATTTGGAGGGGGAGAGATGAGGGGGAGAGATGAGGGGTGAGGTGGGGGGGGGGGGAGAGAATTAGCTTTTGTGACAGCTGGTGGCGTAGCACCAGAAGGATTAGTTTAGTCTCAGAAAGGTTAAGGCATGGGAGTGTGGATGGAGTAAAATGGAGGGAAAAAAAAACGGCGGTGAGTTAGTGAGTGAGTGAGACGGAGATCGTGTGTGAGAGAGAGACACAGACAGGGAGAGAGAGAGAGAGAGAGAGAGAGAGACAAACCGAGAGACAGAGAGAGGCCAGAATGTGTGGGTGTTGCCTTGCGTGAGGTTTTTTTTGCCACTGCAGATGGGACTTTGGTACTAATTCCGAATACTCACCACGATGCCTCCAGACTCCGGAGTCCACGCTCAATCTCTCTCCACCCATTCAAAGAAACACAGTCGAAGCAGAAAGTAGGCGCGGCGGTAGCTCAGGAGGTAAGATCGGTTGTTCTGGCAACAGGAAGGTCGCCGGTTCGAAACCCCCCCGGGCTCCTCCCCCTCTCCTAGCTAAGTGTCGAGGTGTCCCTGAGCAAGACTGCGCCTGACGTGTTGGTTGTTACCTTGCATGGTTGACACCGCCGTCGGTGGGTGAATGTGAGGCAATACTGTAAACCGGGCAACACAGAAAGGTCACAAAGGTCAGGCGTCCGAAGAGGACGACTAACGAACCGACGGACAACCTTATCAGTGAAGGAGAAGCAAGCATGACACACACCAGAGGCATGCAGGCCCTGTACTCCACCTCTATGGGAAATAAAACAACCCAGGGGACAGACACTGGAGATAACAGCGAGGGCCAATGTGTGTACTGTACACACACACACACACACGGTGATGCATACCAGACACTGGCATTTCCTTTGTTGGTGCAAGCAAGCTTAGAAGTTGCCAAATCACTCCACTTTTCCTCCCACACACACACACACACACACACACACCCACTCACCGACTTACACCCACACACACACCCCTACACACACTCCTACCCACCCTGTCCACTAATCCTCACACCCCCCCCCCCCCAATCCTGGGTTTAATGGTGGGCTCCAGGGCTGCAGGCGAATGCAAGCCCAGCCAGCAGACACACAGCTTCCTGTGTGTTTCTCGGGGATGCTTAAGAACACACACTTTTGTCTTTGGTTCATTCCTCTCTCTCTCTCTCTCTCTCTCTCTCTCTCTCTCTCTCTCTCTCTCTCTCTCTTCTCGGCTCACATAACCCACTCGCTCTCTTCCAGATGCCCGTTCATTATTTATCTTCATCTTCGTCTTCGTCTTCATCTTCTGCTTCTGCTTCTCCTTCTCTTCTTCTCTTGTCTTCACTTGTCTCCTCCTGTCTCTGTCTCCTGTCCTGCCCTCTGCGTCTCACTCTCTTCCTCTCCCTCTCACTCTCTTCCTCTCCCTCTCTCCCCCTCACTCTCTTCCTCTCCCTCTCTCCCCCTCACTCTCTTCCTCTCCCCTCACTCTCTTCCTCTCCCTCTCTCCCCCTCACTCTCTTCCTCTCCCTCTCACTCTCTTCCTCTCCCTCTCTCCCCCTCACTCTCTTCCCTCTTCTCTCTCCCCCTCACTCTCTTCCTCTCCCTCTCTCCCCCTCACTCTCTTCCTCTCCCCCTCACTCTCTTCCTCTCCCTCTCTCCCCCTCACTCTCTTCCTCTCCCTCTCTCCCTCTCACTCTCTTCCTCTTCCTCTCTCCCCCTCACTCTCTTCCTCTCCTCTCTCCCCCTCACTCTCTTCCTCTCCCCCTCACTCTCTTCCTCTTCCTCTCTCCCCCTCACTCTCTTCCTCTCCCTCTCACTCTCTTCCTCTCCCTCTCTCCCCCTCACTCTCTTCCTCTCCCTCTCTCCCCCTCACTCTCTTCCTCTCCCTCTCTCCCCCTCACTCTCTTCCTCTCTCTGTCTCTCTCTCTCTCTCTCTCTCTCTGTCTTGTGTTTTGGTTGTCTCTCGGCCTGGCAGCAGGGTGAACACACTCCCGTGCTCCGCAGTTTTGCTGCTCTCTCTCTCTCGGTAATCTAATCACCAAAAGCGAAGGTCATTACGGGGTTCACGTGGTCTGGCAGGCCATCGGTCGTTGGAAGGGGCCCCGCGGAGCAGAGCGGAGCGTTGACCTCATTGCGTGACGCTAGTCCAGGCAGCCCCCCCCCCCCCCCCCACCGACCACCCCACCGGCCCCCGTTCTCCAGTGACAATGACGCCACTCATCTCCTCTAACTCCGAGTCTACGTTTTCCCTGCCTCCCCTGACGATCGGCCTTTCTCCTACGCTTAATTCCGTCTCCCTTCCACCCGCCCTCCCTCTGTCCCTTTCCCACCCTCCCTCCCTCCCTCCCTCCCTCCCTCCCTCCCTCTCGCTTTCTGTTATGGCCTTCAATCCTATCATGCAACCCCCCCCCACCCCCACGCTTTCTGCGTTTCCTTTCCCGTTTCTCGTTTCCTCTGTTTGTCACTTATTTGCGGTCGTTTGACTGATAATGCCAGTCAAGCCGCGAGAGGAGAGAGGTCATTGACCATCTTTTTTGTTCTTTTTCCCGTCAGCCGGAAATGTACCCAACATGCAAATGAGGGACAGTTTCCCCAATCGCAATAAGCAGCCCGTTTCCAAGAGGTGATAAAAACAAAAATACAAAAGAAGAGGAACGGAATGCTGTTTTCGCTTGGCATCCGTTGCTCTTGCCGCCGCCGCCATTGTTGTTGTTGTTGTTCTTCTTCTTCTTCTGTGAAAGCTGACCCTCGATTCCGAGAAGCGAGAAGAGTTTGGAATTCAGAAGGAATAATGTCGTCAACAATGGAATCCGATTACGGTTTGAACAAGGGCGCGGAGGTTTTAGTTGGCCCTCAGCCGGTCGTGTATCTATAGAGCCGCTGGTGATTAAAGATTCAAAGTCTACGGCGAGGGAGTGTGTGACGTTGTTTTGATACGAGGCCTGACGGACACCGCACTGCACCACCGCCACCAAGCAGAACACCGTGGGCCTCGCTCTCTCAACACACACACACACACACACACACACACACACACACACACACACGGACACACACACACACAGACGGACCAAGACACACACTCACAGACACACATGCGCACCAACAGACACACAGACACAACACAGATGGACACAGACACACACTCACACAGACACAACATGCGCACACAACAGACCCAGACGGACACAGACACACACTCACCCACAGACATACGGACCACAGACAGACACGACGAACACACACACAAACCCAGAAAACACACGCGCACACAAACAGACACAGACGGACACAGACACACACACACAACACACACGCACACACACACACACACACACAGACACACACACACACAACACACACAGACACAGACGGACACAGACACACACTCACACAGACAGACGGACACAGACACAGACACACACACAGAGACACACACACACAGACACACACGCGCACACAACAGACACACACGCGCACACAACAGACACAGACCACAGACACACACACACACACAGACACACACACACACACACACACAACACACACAACACGACACACAATCAACCACACACACACAATCATCAGCAGACACAGACACACACAATCAACAGACACAGACACACACACAATCAAACACACACACACACACACATGCATCATAATGATAGTTAGTTAGTTAGTTAGTTAGTTAGTTCGTAAAATAATTTTCTATGATATTGTTTATTTGGTTTACAGTTCACGTGAAGGAATAAGCTGTGAATGAAATAGAGGCCCAACATGAAGACCAATGGCAAGGAGCCACAACTGTAACTATACGTAGTATGTTCTCCATAAAACACAGCAGGGGGACAGAGAGTCCCAGCGAACGGGAATGGTCTCCATTTTGGTTCACAGTTGGCCTTGTCAATGGAACCAGGAATGCGTGCGTACTGCACCAGGAATGCAATAGGTAATACGTGCATCTGGGTCAAATGTGAATAATATGCAAAGGCGGCAATTATTATAATGTTTCGAACTTCCGCAGGCCTGCCTGGAAATAGCTCAGACGCTCAGGCTCGGTTGTATACATACGCCATACACCACCGCAGTACACAGCGTGGGAGTGTCATCGAAAACCACAGCGATTTGTATACCTCCTCCGGTACAGAACATTACATCACAACACAAACATACAGACAAACACACACATGGCAACGGGTGCGGGCCTCTATATCCCCCCCCCCCCCCCCCCGCTGTCGCTCAACAACACGGCGTCAATCTAGATGTTTGCCATCATGCCCGGAGACCGTGAAGATTACCGAGCGGCCCCCTGCCAAGCATGACTTTTCACTCTCTGTGTGTGTGTGTGTGTGTGTGTGTGTGTCATTTTGGACTATTTCTGTACCATGAGTGCACCAACATAGCCTGTGAATTGTGTGCGTCTGTTTATACGACGCCGGAGGGGTGCCTCTGGGGTAACACCGATGCTCATTAGGGCTGCCGGGGTTAGCTGCCGTACCGACGTTTGGAAAAAACAAAATGGAATAACAAGGAGCCAAATTTGCCAAGTTTTCATCTTCCCGATCGCGCACGCCGCGTCGTAATCGCGACGGTCTTGTAATAGCGCGTGCCCTTTAAAGGGTTAACACTCTTTGTGCATATTTGACCCCAAAAAATTGCTATTTTAATCTTGAATAATGTCACTAATTCTTAAAGCAGCTGTCACTGACCTTTAGAATTGACCTGTGTTGTGAGAATCAATTACACAGTTGAAATCCAATGCGCAGGGAAGCCTTTCAGAGGGTATATCATTATATTCTTAATTACATTTTGGTCTGTGGTGGTGTGTCCTAATAAAAAAAGAACTCCGAAGCAATTAGCGATTATCATATCAACGGAGCTGATGTCTCCGGCCTGACTTGTTGGAATGGCGGAATGTTGAAGACGCGAGACCGGCGGCGGAATGGATGTTGATGACCGTAGATAGGCTGGCTTTAGGTGCCACCCCGCTGGAATCTATCTGAGTGACCTTCTGTGAGCCTGCAGGGAAGTATGTTGCGGAGCTATTTGAGGTCATGGAACAACCCCCCCCCCCCTCCGTTTCCCACCAGCACCCACCCCATCCCCCCCCGCCCCCCCCCCCCCCCTCCCACATGTAAATGTGTAGGATTAGTCAGTGGCTGCTGCTGCGTTCAGATATGATAGCACATGCCCACAGATACACAGAGACACACATAAACACATTCAGCAACACACACACACGCACACACACACGCACACAATCAACAGAGACACACACAAACACACCCATCAAGACACAAACACATGCCCACAGATACACAGAGACACACATAAACACATTCATCAACACACACACACACACACGCGCACACACACGCACACGCACACACGCACACGCACACAATCAACAGAGACACACACAAACACACCCATCAAGACACAAACACATGCCCACAGATACACAGAGACACACATAAACACATTCATCAACACACACACACACACGCACACACACGCGCACACGCACACGCACACACAATCAACAGACACCGAGACACATAACATGAACGACAAGTTTCAAAATGTCTTTATTGCCGTATGTAGTACAATGGAATGCCGACTCCACATTCACTCCTGCAGTATTCTTCGAAACATAAATTCTAAACAAGTCTAAACAATGACAGTCTCACAGAACCTCATAAAACCTCCTGATGGCAAGGAGCGAGGGGGGAATCTAAGCACAAGACTTCTGGCAGTTCAATGTTCTGTAGGTCTATAGGTATGATTGAACGATAGTAACCTAACCTCACCATTTTGGTCAGCCAATTTAGGTCAACCATTTTGGTTGAGCTTGTCATGGAAAGTCTCAGCAACTCAGACTTGAGACTTTAGTTCGGCTAAACTAAAGCGTCGTCGAACTTCTGGATCTGAGATGAGTTAAAAGTGCCACAAGGAACCTCGGTTGTCGAAAATGCGGAAACCTGCGCGTGCGTGGCGTCATTTTCCAGGTGTGCTGGCGAATAAACTGCAATGAGCTTTGAGTCAGGCCCGCCTGACACCGCACACACACGTGAAACAGCCCGGGGTGAAAGGTCACGGAGAGAGCGGTGTGTTTTACGACGTATGACGTTACTCCGCGTACTCTGCGTGTACAATGTTGACTAATATTGCCAGAAGTTAGCACGTTTGCCCTCCGAAACCGACACCGCCGCGAGGGTTCCCCCCGAGGAAGAGCAAACACACTTTCAGTTTGACACATTTCCATATCCTTGTACAGCTCCAACGTCTTTAACGGGTTTTCAAAAAGTGTCCCAGTGCCGAAAAAGAGAGAGAGAGAGAGAGAGAGTGAGAGAGAGATGGAAAGAGAAGGTGGGAGATGGTGGTGTGCGAGGGCGGGGGGGGGGGGGGTCATCCGCTATCGCTTACGTCCACGTTGCCTCGATTGCCATTTGGCATTTTGCGCGCCGCCTGTGTCGTCGGGACAGGCCCGAGAGTGCGGGTGGGTGAGCGCAGTGCGCACCTATGGCCTTACATTGTGGCTATTTAAAGGCGGACAACATGTCCAGCCCACATGTCCTGGAGTGTCCTTCTCCCGTCTCCATGTGCATTAAGCATTAAACGACCGCCCCTTGCCCCCCCCGGTGGCTCTGAAAGACAACACAGATGGCCCCGCGACTATTTTAGCAGTTGCTCGTTTTTTCGCTGACGCCGTATTTTTCGGGGGGGGGGGAGGGGGGCGAATGCTTCTTTTTTTTTTTTTTAGACATACAGTACGCAGTACGTGCGCAGGTGAGGGCCTGCTGCAGGTTCGACTGAGGACAGCATGGCGGTACGGGGGTGGTGGAGGGGGGGGGGGGGTGGGAGTCAACAACATACAGTACATACCGCACGTAGATGCCACTCGATGCAGCTCGCCCCCCCCCTTCTTATTATGGAAAGGTTCTGGATGGAAATCCGTGTGTGTGTGTGTGTGTGTGTGTGTGTATGTCAGTGTGTGTCAGTGTTTGCGTGTGTGTGTGTGTGAGTAAGAGGAGTCACCTCGGATCCCATGCCTTTCCACCATGTCATGCACACACCATGTGAGATCAACTGAGCAAGGTGGAAGAGGAGGAGGAGGAGGAGGAGGAAAGAGTCTTTTAGGACCGGAAAGTGTGCATCATTGACGAGGCACGTGGTCGACGGCACCAGGAAAGGACAGCGGTGTGCTCTCTCTCTCTCTCTCTCTCTCTCTCTCTGGCGGCCCCATCGCCCACCGCTCATCCCACCCTCGTGCTGGGAGGATCCCAGTGTCTGACGTCCCAGATTTCTGCGGCGTGCTCGTCAGTCACCCAGCTGCTCCCGGCTCTCTTTGGGGAGGGGGGGGGGGGGGGGTGGGGGGTGTTGCATCATGGAAGAAACCCCTTAACCGGCGAGCGTGTGTATTTCCAGTTTGCGACGGTAATCAATCAAAACAGGACAGGACGCGACGCGACGGCAGAGCGCGGATCATAAAGACGCGCAAAACCTGAAACCCGCTCGCTCACATCGCTTCATCATCCGCAGGTCCCCCCGGCGGCGGAGCAGCAGCAGCAGACGCTACCGCGCACGCATGTCGGCTTTATTTAGGAACGGCCGGGTTGCCAACCTGGCAGCGCCCGGGCTTGGCTTTCGTCGGGCCTATTTTATGACAATACCGCGTCGGTCCGTAGCCTCAGCCACACACGCAAGCGGTTCTGATTTATTCGGGTCTCGGTCTCCAGTTGAGTCCCGACCGCAGCCGGGATGGAGCAAGCAAGGACAAGCCGCGAGTCTCTTGTCTTGTTATCTTGACCCGGCATTTTATTTACTCTCCCGCATACCTTTCATACGGATCATCTTCTGAGTCAAAACATTTTTCTCCCTTGCGTGCGCGAACACACACACACACACACACAACACACACAGACACACACACACACACACACACCCCTGCACACACTGTACTGATAAAGGCCAGGCCTGGTGCGGTTTTCACCCCTGTTGAATGTGCCTCTCGCTGGAATGTGGAACGGCCTCAAACACCATTGTCAGCACTTGTGAGTGTGAAGATGAGGCATTTTTACACTCGTCGGTCACGAGTCCCCGGGGCCAATCACGGCCGACACGCCACAATTAAAATTATCTTCACAGAATGACCCACACACCCACACACCCACACACACCTTTCACCCATTAACTACAGTCGTATATACTAGTTGTATTCGGTCATGTAGTCGGTCATGTCGGACTATAAGAACAAAAGAACCCGTCAGAGAACATCAGACCAGCTCAGGATTTCCCCCTTTCTCTGACCTGCACCAGCTGGGTCCCACCCCCGGACATGAACTGTTTGAGCCTCTCTCACGCCACAGAACAGCCTCTTCCCCGACCACGGCAAACTGGCGTCATTAACAAACCCGGCCCCCCCCCCCCGCTGATCCCCACCGATTCTCACCCCCCCCCCCCCCTATGGACACTATACTACACATTATATTAACGTTTAACCCCACTGACTCCCACCACCCATGGATTGGTGGGTGGGAGTCAACGACATCTTTTATTTTCTTTAAATTGCAATTTAAATATAATTAAAAAAAAAAAATTGAATTTTTTATATCTCTGTTTAATTTATGCACATAACCCGGTTTGTAAGAAACCGGTAAAGCCGATAAAGCTCATTCTGATTCTGATTCCTTCCCGGGGAAGCAGTCGTACCAGAAGGTGGAAGAAAAGGAAGGAGCCCAGATCTCTTTAGAGTATTTATTTATTTGTGTATGCAAACCAGTGTTGTTCCTCACCGTGGTGTGTGTCAGTCAGTCAGTCAGCCAGCCAGCCAGCCAGCCAGCCAGCCAGCCGGCGTGCATCGCTCCAGGTCCTCTAGAAGCCAGCGGAACAAAGAGTCCGCCGTTTCCTCGGGGCTGTCCGTCAGGTCGGCCGGGAGACGTGACCTATGTGTATGCGCTCGACAAATGCCACGCCTTTGTTTCATGTGTCCGCCTTCGGTCGGTAAAGACACAAAACCATCACTCGCTTTGTGTGTTCCGCGCAAAGATGGCTTCATATTATTGACAATGCATGCGACATGCGTGCCTGTGCCGCGCACGCACACACACACACACAGACACACACACACACACACACACGGGGAGGGGGAATACGCCCCGGGAAAAGCACTCTAACTCTTTCGACAGAAGCCCGGGGAATGATTACCTGCCCCTGCCCGTCAGCAACCATTTGCTGTTCCCGCCAAAGCTGATTATCTCACCGCGACAGGAGGCTGTTTCTGCCGCTTTCTGCCGCCATCTTTTCCTAAAAGCCCACATACGTCTATTTGTGGTCATGTTACCTAGCTGGCTCAGGCGCTACAATCTGTTATGTTGCGCTTGTGTGTGTGTGTGTGTGTGTGTGTGTGTTGTGTGGAGTTTGTGTGCTGGTGTGTGTATGTGTGTGCGTGTGTATGTGTGTGTGTGTGTGTGTGTGTGTGTGTATGGTGTGTGTGTGTGTGTGTGTGTGTGTGTGTGTGTGTGTGCGTGTGTGTGTGTCCATGTATGTGCACAAACGTGGATGTGTGTCTGTGCGTGTAGGAATTTGCGTGTGTGTGTGTGTGTCCATGGATGTGTACAAACCTGTGTGCGGTGTGTGTGTGTGTGTGTGTGTGTGTGTGTGTGTGTGTGTGTATGTGCGAACGAACATTAGACGGGTGGGTGGGTGTTTTCGGTGGAACGGAGAATGGAGGGAGGGAGGGATGGATGACACAAACAGGGCAGAGTGGTAGGAGGCTGGTGTCAGAGCCCCGACTCCCACTCCCAGGCTGGATGCAGTATCTGACAGCTGACTGAGAGAGCCTGCAGCCCGTCCGCCCCCCACCTCAATCCCCCCCCCCCCCCCTCTCTTTACACAGTCCCACCAAAAGGTCAGCACTTCAATCAGCTCTCTCTCTCTCTCTCTCTGTGTCTCTCTCTCTCTCTCTCTCTCTCTCTCTCTCCCTCTACCTCTCTCTCTCTACTCCCTCTCCTCCTCCCTTCTCTCTCTCTCTCTCTCTCACGCGCTCTGCGTGTGTCCATGTGTGTACAAGCGTGTGTGTGTATGCATGTGTGTGTGTGTGTGTGTGTGTGTGTGTGTGTGCGTGTGTGTGTGTATGTGTGTGCGTGTGTGTCGTGTGTGAGTGTGTGTGTGTTGTGCGCGCGTGTGTATGTGCGAACGAACATTAGACGGGTGGGTGGGTGTTTTCGGTGGAACGGAGAATGGAGGGAGGGAGGGATGGATGACACAAACAGGGCAGAGTGGTAGGAGGCTGGTGTCAGAGCCCCGACTCCCACTCCCAGGCTGGATGCAGTATCTGACAGCTGACTGAGAGAGCCTGCAGCCCGTCCGCCCCCCCCTCTCCCCCTCTCCCTCTCTCTCCCCCTCCTCTCTCTCACTCCCTCTCTCTCCCTTCTCCTCTCTCTTCTCTCTCTCTCTCTCTCACTCTCTCTCTCCTCTCCTCCTCTCTCTCTCTCCTCCCTCCCCGCCCCTTAACACACTTATTTGTGGTTGACCGACTCTCGAGTTGAAGCTGTGTGTTCAAATAAAATGAACAAAATATTGTGGATCTGCCAAGCCTGGATGGCGCTCGAAGACACAAGTTTGTAGTCGCACTCGATTGCAAGTGAAGATTTTACGGTTTCGGTAAATTTCAGGAAAAAAGGTGCGCGTGGCGTTAAATACTCAGCATATTTAGTAATTACAGGAGGAGTTACACACGACACTTCAAATCATATTAATGGCGTTAATAATATGGTTATGTCACGGAGACCATAAAGTAATACATAATGAATATAATAAGATAATGAATGAAGCTGGGCGGTATTGATGATGTGTGAAGAATACCCATAAATTAAACATTACTTTTGACTCTTTGAAACTTCTGAAACATCCACCTCTTAAATGTCCACCTTTCTCCCAATGCCTGTAATTAACCAACACCAAAGTCCTCGCCTGTGCTGCTATAGAAGAACCTACATCGCCGAGGGGGCTGAGAACTCACACACACCGAGGCAAACAAGGACGCGACTTCAAATACCGTTTCTGAAACGACGCGGTTTCGCAACCCACCCCGCTTGTTAGTCACGCATTCTCTGCGGTCCGCGGCGTTTGATGAGAGGAAACGGCTCCAGCGAGATCTCTCTCGTGATTCACGCGGTGTGTCGTTGCTCATCGCCGTCGGCATGCACATACCGTCCCTGTACGGGGCACCTATGGAGTCGCCGGGACTACACATCGCTTTCAGATGCGTCGGTCACGGTTTTTTTTAATGTGTGTCACTCACGTTCGAGACGGGAGTGTTGTGTAAGCCTTACTCACCGCGCGCTGCCGCGTGATTCACTTTATTGCTCACTTTCTAAATCTCCTATTATAACAACAATAATAATAAGGGTCGCCCGAGGCCCTCGCTCGCTGCGCCAAACAGATGCACGGTTTAGACGGAGCGCAGCACCAATTCCACGAAAGGCATGCATACGAGTCAACAGACATGTTCTCTGGGAAAGCAAAACAGGTTTAACCCCGCTTCTGCGAATAACAAGTATGTTGTTCAGAAGTTGAACCTCCTCAGATCGTGTTTGATCGTTTTCATCTTCAGCCGGCGCGCGCTGACACTTCACAGCTATAAATAGAGCCAGAAGACAGAAGTGTGGACTTGGCGTTTTTTTTTTTAAATCCTTGGTGAAAGATTTAGAGGCCGATTCCTTAACCCGACAACGGTTCAGCTTATCTTATCTTAGAGGACACGATGTGCGGAACGTCTGCACACGACATAGTTGTGCGCAGTAACTTCTTAAGATTCGACCTATCTCGTCCATGAGGACGCGCCACTCGGAACACGTCAAGATTTTTTTTTTGCAATCTCAATGTGACTTTTCTAGGTTGAATAAAGATTAAGTGAGATACGTTTGTTTCGTACCGTCCTGCGTTTTATCTGCGCTCTAAACGATCGGAGCACGGCGAGACGGTCTTTTTTGTCGGACGAACGTCATCGAGCGTTCTGCTCCGTCGGGCGCTCATCCCCACGATTACATGAGCGGACTTCTAAAGCCTGATGAATTTGGCTCTCACCGCCACTCATCTGTGAATACACGTTCTCGTGCATTTACTTTGAATTTAACCAAAGGAGTGCAGTAGAGCTCCCACACCGTGACAGTTGTAATATTAAATCACTGCACTATCAGCAAAATGATTCGACAATTACACACTAATAAGGTTCTAACGCCTAACCCCTCCGTGCCTCAATAAGGGCATGGACTTAAATATTCACTACAAGGCACTCCAGATAAAGGCACCTGCGAGAATTACTTAAATAGCACATCTATTAGTCATTTCATGAGCATTCAAACGGCGTATTTAGACTAAAAAAGTCCAGAGGAAACCACCTCTCCAGCATTTCCTTCCTCTGGGTGCCGGGCAGGCTGTACAGTAAACCCTTGTGTGGCCAAAGCGAGTCAGGCTAATCGAGGAGGGTGAGCTGTGATTGGTTGGTGGACGGTGGTTATGACACCGCTTTCATCTGGACTGTCTGCTGCCTGGCATACGAGTCAAGTGGTCCTAGCTGACTGGCAGCTCACTAAAAGGGTGCAGTGTGAGTTCGGGGCGTGTGTGCGTGTGTGTGTGTGTGTGTGGGAATCTCACAGAAGAGGGCGGGGGTTATGAGAAGCTCATCGTAAAAGAGAACAGAAAGAAGGAGGAGGAGGAAGTGCGAGAGGCCTTCGAGGTTTTATGAATCTGTACTGAATCCTGTCAACCTTATAGTCTGATTAACCACGTCCACCGTGGACTGGACTGTTTTAGCCCTTTACTCTGGATAAATAATGACATGTATGACAGAAGTGACATTTGTCAAGCAAACTCAGGCTGACATTTTTGATCGTGCCCAAAGAGAACATTTGTTGAAGAAAGGACTGGAGCAGCATAACCAGCTGGTGTCAGAGTCTTCATACGACGCCTGCTGGTGACAACGCAATCGAGGTTTTAAAATGCCCTTTCCGTGCGAGCAAAGACGGACACACACACACTCACACACACACAACCCAAGAGATTTCACGTTAAAAATAAACCAGTGGTTGTGGTTTCCTTCTCCGAAAGTCCGTCGTCGGCACGTGGATGATGTCACCGACTCACTCCTCCGGTGGCGGCGGGTTTGAACAGAAGCTTGTGATTAGCAGCTACAGAGCAACAGCGTCATATTTCCACAGCTACGGAGCACTTTTCCTGGCATTCCCGGCGAGAGCGCCCGGACTCACCATGTTGACTCATGCCCCCTCTCTCGTACCGCGAAGCACATCAAGGCGGCCGCAGCGGCGGTTGAGGGTGGGCACGGAACCCGACACCCACGGTGGACTTAAGTGAATAATGCTAGTGCCGAGCGCACACAGTCATCATTTTAGAGTCAACAAACGAGATTGAAGAGAGAAAAAAAAACTGTTTCCTTAAATTATCCATGATAAAATAAACAGGCTTGCTTTCCCCCCCCCCCCCCTACAGCGGCTGTAGTTTTGTGGCCTGTGAACTGCTCTGCTACAGTACGTAAGGATATCTGCTGCCACCTAAAGGCCACCAGGGGAATTGCGACATTATTCAAATGTAACCACAAAAAATGCAAATAGGAAGACGTTCATAAGAAGGCTGCTTCCCATAAAAATAAAAACCCAACAACATTCACAGGTTCTTCCAAATAAATTTATTGGTAATTTTATCCACTGTACAAAGCAAGCACAAGATTGTGCGATTACTGACACGACCACGCCGGGGAAACAAAGATGGACTTCAGTTCCTTCAAACCAACATGAAAACGCACCTAAGAGAAAAAATGAAGCCGAAATGAAAAGCAGATTTCCGAGTTGGGGGCTTTACAAATAAATCTTTAAATAAACTTTTGGTAAATGGATTTAACATTCCACATATCTGACAGTGCTCATATGTCACATGTCACTGTACATAAACAGCTGGGTCGTGTGTCTGTCTGTCTGTCTCTGTGTGTGTCTCTGTGTGTGTGTCTCTGTGTGTGTGTGTCTCTGTGGTGCTGTGTGTGTGTGTGTCTCTGTGTGCGTGTGTCTCCTACCTAGCGCAGGCCTACTCCAGGGCCTTGACGATTGCCTCGTTGGCGTCTATGCTGATCTGGACCTCGGCTCTGGCCGCCTCGCCGGATGCGGTGGACAGCTGGCTCTGAGCCTTCTCCAGGTTGGCCTTGGCAGCCTGCAGGGGAGCACAGAGACGCAGACTGTTACCCGTCAAATACTCTGTATACGCCAATGTAGTCATCAAGCCATTTTGTATGCTATATACACACACACACTATATCGAGTCAAGAGTCACAACAGTATATAGGGTCTGTATACACCAGTAGAGGTCTCTATATTATATACTCTGTACAAAATTGTCACAATGGCAATTTTAGCCATGTGACAATTTAGAAATGGCTTGTTATGGCCAATCACATTCGTACCTGGTCGTAAAATAGAGGCTCTGGTAATCTAAAAAAACGGTAATGGAGAAAGCAAACAAAGAAAATAAAGAAATAAATATCCCCCCCCCCCACATAATAACCTCCATCTCCGAGAGAAATTGATCACATATCAGCTGCTATGTTTTCCATCGACTCCACATATGCAGCTAACGTTCAGCAGCAGAGATGAGATGAGATGCGATATAGGCCCACTGTTATCTCCCACAGGTAACACGGATCAATTAAACCAAGTGTACATTACGTGCGCCCCCGGTCTGATCAATTGCTTTTAATGAATTTTATTGATCCGGTATCCGTTGCACGGATAGATACACGCGCATGCTATTCCGTATACGAGTAATGGACTTTATCTGTGCTTCCCATCATGGCATCGATACGGTACCATATATAAAGACGGTATCCATTCCGATATATTCCTTCATTCATTAAGTCAAGACCTAAAAACAAAAGAAAAATAATTCGCAATACTGCAGTGATCAACAATGCCTTCATGTAGGCCGACTGTTCAAAGCATTGAGCGCACAAAAGGCTGCAACTACTGGGGCTCAACTCAAAGAAAATGGTAAATGGATTGCATATATATATATAGCTCTTTTATCAAAAGCGCTTTACAGTATCGCCTCGCATTCACCCATTCATGCACCGACGGCGGTAGCTGCTGCATCACAACAACGCCACGACTTACTACAATGCAACCCTCCCGTTTGACTGGAACAGAACAGGGACTGTCGAATGCAGAGGCGCTTATGCAACAGGAGACCCTGTGTGGAGACGCCGGTGCTGAAACCTGTTGTTCGCTAGCACTTAGCACGGAACGCTAAAAGACGGGCAGCAGTGTCAAGTGGGGGAGCAACGGAAAAACACGGAGACAACAGTACGAGTGTCGCAAACCCCCAACCGTCATCTGCGTTTTCCCCACCCCCCCTCCCGTTGGCCTCTGAAGGCTTCATTTGTCCCGGTAATGATTAGAAGGGAGAAATGCCAAACATAGCTGGAAGTCAAAAGGTCTCGCAGGCAGGGGTCTGGCACGCTGGCTATAACTCAACTGTGACTGACCTTTCCCTGCTTATTAACAGTATGGCTGTGCGTCAGGCATTGTTACCCCGAGGTCTGGCGGAGGAGGAGGAGGAGGCGCGGCGGCGGCAATATAATCAACGGCATTTAACGCCAGCCGAGTCAACTTGGCGGTGACAATGGCATGGGGCTCAAGGTCAAGGAGGGAGACACCTCCTTCCCAGTAGATTATAATTGCACAGGCAAGTATTAACAAGACTGACATTTACACATTGGCTATCTGCCCCTAGCCCCCCCCCAGCATTGAATATCAACTAGAAATTTGCCTGCCGGGACCTGAATTGAACAAGGGTGGGTCATCACAAGGAGACTGAAAACTACCTGGCCAAATAGCTGTTGGTCACCGACACATAAATTACCTGCCATCTTGGAGGCAAAAACGACTCTGATGGATGGGCAATTAAAAAATTAAATGGGAAAAAAGATCAACCAATCGAAGAGAGGGGATACTTCTCATTACACAAACCTCATTGGACCACAGAAGCCCTGATAATAGAGGGGGCTGACCCGCGGGCCGTTGGCATATCGGCGCCGGGTTCCCTTCATTTAGGCTACTGCTGCAAATATGACATCATCACAACACGGGGACAGGAAGGAGTCGATATCCCTCAGGCCCTCTTGAAACAATTAAATGAACAATAAAAGAACTAAAAACTAAAATCAACGGGAACGGAACAAATAAATGCTGTGCAAGGTTATCCGTTGTGAAAGGAAATAATCACATTAGGTTTCTCAGTTTATACCAAAACTAAGATTATGATCCAAGTCTTTATTTGGATTCATTAATAATACAAATAAAAAGTAAAAAAACCCTAAAAAACACTTCAAGCTCATATCTGGCATTTGCAAATGCCAGCAGGCTGACCCTGAAGCAGTGAGGGCTTCAGCCTGGTACCAGCCCACGGTGCCTAATTAGATTTCCTGTCGCCTACAAGCATCATCATTACTATTAATCCTATTGGAGAGGTGCGCTCGCTTCCACCAGAGCAGAGGAGGAGGAGGAGGAGAGCTGAGGAGGAGGAGGGCAGAGGAGGAGGAGAGCTAAGAAGGTGGCACAGAGAAGGAAGAGAGCTTAGAAGGAGGCAGACTGAGACGGAGAGACACAGAAGGAGGAGAGCTGAGAAGGAGGCAGACTGAGAAGGAGACACACAGAAGGAGGAGAGCTGAGAAGGAGGCAGACGGAGAAGGAGGTGCACGGAGAAGGAGGTGCACAGAGGAGGAGAGCTGAGAAGGAGGCGCAGAGGAGGAGAGCTGAGAAGGAGGCGCACAGAGAAGGAGGTGCGTGTCAGCGGGATACTCACCGCAATGTCCAGCTGGTCTAGGGGGAAGGCCTCCTCCGCCAGCAGCTGCACCGAGGAGTCAGCGTTGACCGTCACTGACCCGCTGCTCACTGTCCCCACAAAAATGGACACACACACACACACAGAGAAACAGTCCACTTACTATGAGTCTCCATTACAGTATTGACCAATATAATGTCATCAATAGAAATCATATTAAATTAGCAATCTACTGTGTTTGAATTAGTGTCATTTAGTAAGGTAGTGCAATTAGTCTTCAGAAAGTCTCCAGAAACGGCTTACTGGGTCATCCCTCATTTTTTGAGAGTTCAATTAGTTCTTCCAACAGAACGTCTTGACATTCAATGGGGCAGTAGGAAAAGGTTTAGGACACCTGCATTTCCTAAAGTAGAGCTTACAATCCTCATAAGTACTCATAAGACCTTACTTTGCTGCCCCCTGCTGGACAGGCTGCATATTATAGCGCAGCCAAGAGCACCAAATTTAATTTAAATGAATGAACATCACGAACAAAGCGAATAGGGTGACCACAGGGGTGGGCGCGCACCGCGTTGGTTAAACATTCCTCAGTCATGAACGCGTTGTGCTGAAATATTTTGGCCTCTCAATAATGTGTATATTGGTGCAGGCCATACAGCAAGACTCGCAAACATCGTGGGAAAGGCACCCTAACACAGCACACACCACACGACACCGCACAACGCGCACACACGACGACACACGACACACACACACACATCAAAACCCCAACAAATTCAGCAAGTGGATTTTTTGGCAGCTGAAGCCTGTCGTCACTGAAGACAGTGACCACCGCCTGGCCTTGGAGGCACCCTGCAGGGTGGCACGTGGGCAGGGAGGATACCAAAAGGCCGCCGGTCAGGGTGGGCACGGTCCACCTGCTCACATTGGCCAGCCCCTGGAAGAACACCTGGGGAGGACAGAACCACAGGCAGGGGGCCCGGTGAACACAAACCCGGACGTCGAACTGAAACGGCCCAGGCCATGTTTCAATTCCAGTAAGCAAGTATCTTGATTCATGGCGTTTTTCCAAAAATTGCTTTAGTGCCATATGCAACAAGCCCACAACGGAGACGCTTACGTCCCCATTTCACTCCTGCAGTATTCTTTCTAAACAATAAATCCCTAAAACAACTTCTGAACAAGTGAAGTAATATAGTTACATAATATGTATGGTAAAAAGTAAAAAGTGACAAGTAAAGTAGCAATACTCTGGCTGTCGGTTCTGATGTCCTGATGTTTGTAGCACTGATATCACTTAGTTTGCAATAAAAAGGAAAAAAACATCTTTATATACATCTACCTTAAAGGAATGTAGTTCTGAGTGGGCTATTATAGATGCTGGCAAGTATACATGTATTCAAGGGCATTGCAATAGTCCACCGAGAGCAGCACAGAGACTTCAAATGAATGGCATAGATGTGGAATATGCAAAAAAGTCAAATAAACGCAGAAACATATGAAGAAGGTCAAAGGTTAAAATGAATGAGAGAGTTGTTGTTGTTGTGTTGTGTTTGAACTCTGAGCTTTAGACACATTAGCCCCCAGATACACGTGTTACAGTTGTACGCACTGTTCTATATGCACATTCTATATATTAAATCTATATTTTTGTTGTAACCTTCCCGTTTCCAGAGTCAATGACAAGCGGCGCTGGAAGTCATGCTCCCAGTTTGACATTTAGGCATTGGCGGGCTAAGCTAACAAGCTAGCCAGCCAGTCAGTCAGTCAGTGAAGGACGCCACTAAACGTTGTGTCAGCGGCACCCGCGTTACTGTCGCAGGTTTAATTGAGGCTGAAATAAAGCTGGTGGCCGAGTGGTGGCGACAATAGCGCCGGGGGATAACAGTTAGCATGGCAAGCTAACGCTAGCCTCCGGAGGCCCACAGAGCATCCCCGGCATCGCTACGGGTACCGCTCCGGCCCCGACCCGGCCCCTGCGTTGCGTTGCGTTTACCTGTGTCGGGGAGGCGAACGTGAAGGACATCTGCGGCGCCCCGGACACGGACACGGCCTCGGCGTAGCACCGGGCGTGCCTCAGCGTGGGGACGGAGCGACGGAGGAACCTGGCTGCCATCATCATCGTATCGGGGCGTGTGGTGATAGGAAGAGAGGTGGAGGACGCTCGGTGTGCCGCTAGCGAGGACAAGGACGTTGGTAGCCTACCCACAATGCTTTACGGCACACTGGTACTGGTGGTGGTGGTGGAGGTCAATGCATGCCGGGAAGTGTAGATAGGAAAGATCGGGAAATGTAGTCAACGCACCGCTTCTGCGCATGTGTCGATCCATCGTCCTCACCTCGAAGTCACAGTTTGTTTGTTTGTTTTTTATTATTGAACCATCGTATTACATTACAAAAGGAACGTCATATTCATTTTCCAAAATATTCGCATGAATATCACCGAGCGAATGCATTAATCAAATAAACAAATACACACTAGACAGCCTCAAAATAGAAAAACAAGGAATAAACAAATAAAATGAAAGAAAACACAAGGGAGAACACAAGTGGTTAGTCAGGAAATAAGATACAGTAGATATTGAAACAGATGCTGGGCTCCTAACATTTTACAATACTTCAATTGATCTTTTATATAACGCTGTCTCGTTCAAAAAATCCATCCATCCATCCAAAATTCAAAAAAGCTCTAAATATGGGGGAAGTCGTAAGAAAGAGACATTTATGAATACAATATTTTGCCAAAATAATCAAATTATTATTTCTAAATTCAGCTTTTTTTGTTTTCCATTTGAAGACCAAACTTTTCATATGTTAGAAGTCACAGTTTATCAGCATGCAGTAAATATGGCTATATTACAAGTACAATATTGTTATTCATAAAGCTTCAAAGATTGGCAATGAATAGCAAACATTTCATACCAGTGGCGACAATGCTTTTCCAATACCAGCAGATGGCGCAAAAGCACAGCCTATGTGAGCGAGAACATTGTTGCTTTCTGTGCTTTCTATTACTACTATGCACTTGTTATTATTGCACATTGACTAGAAGCGCTCACAATTTATTCAATAAAGAAAATGCGTAAATCTCGTAATGAGACCTCCTCCTTCGCATACAATATAAGATAAGATAAGATAGAACTTTATTAATCGCAAAGGAAATTCGTGTGCCAGGTTGCATAGCAATAGAATAAAACAATAGAGAAATAAACAGTAGAATAATACAAATAATACAACAGATTTACACATGTACAGCAAGTCTAAGTCCTAGAAGAAGTATACAAATATAGGTGAAGTATAAAAATATAAAAATATGGGGTAAGGTAAGATATTCAGTCAGCAAAAACAATTTGGCAATACAAGTGTAATAAAAGGGTAATCATAATAATGGTAAGAGGAAGTATTGCACATGATATTAAAGAATATTACACATAATGATGCAAGGTAATGTAGCATGGTAATATAGCAAGGATACAATTGAGAAGAAGCATTGCACATGACATTAAGAATATTGCACCTGATGATGAGAGGAGATGAGAGGTAATATTGCAAGGTAATATTTAGACTAGAGGTAACATGATATTAATAATAATATAGCACATGATATTGAGAATATTGCACATGATGTTGGGAAGAAATATTGCGCATGATATTGAGAGTATTGCACATGATGTTGGGAAGAAACATTGCACATGATGTTGGGTAGTAATACGTCCAATTTATTGACATATATGCTATGCAATTTATTTGCCCTTATTATTATTATTATTATATTTATTATTATTATTATATATAGGCCTATTTACTTGTGTCAAAACGGTACTAAAAATGCGACTCTCATCTCATAGATAGTTGTGATCACGACGCTCGAGGCCACGCCCACTTCACATGGGCGTGTCCTTTAGTGCTTTAGACACGCCCACTGACGTGCTGCGTCTCCTGCCCGAGTGGGCGTGTCTCAAGCGATCGGGCTTTCATTCATAAATACTCACCGTGAGAGTTGCGGGGCTACAGAGCGGCCACGCAGACCCCCGCCGTCTTTCTTATACGATATATATACGATATATGGACCGCATGATTCGTTCCGGTGAGTGTAATTCACCTTTCTAGCATATTTGTGTGATGTTTTTATGCGCGATCGTGTTTTAATAAGCGACAATTCTTATCATTATTATTATTATTATTATTATTATTATTATTATTATTATTATTATTATTATCAGGATAGGCTATGCTTGGACCTAAGCTTCTTTTCTTTTTGTGTTGTATTGTATTTGTATGGCGTTGTAGTGAGGCATGGACAAAATCCTTAAATTCATAAATGCACTTGTATGTTGTAACGGCGTATTAAATCATCATGGTATTTTTTTTTATTTGCCTTATGCATGCGATACGCTTCCCACAGAGTGCTGTGATGTTTTTAATTAAAATGTTTTATTAGTATTTTTTCCTATTAAATACGCGAGCTTCCTAACCTAAACCAAGCCTATTACCCATATATAGGCCTGTAGATCTCTCCATAGGCCTGCACCACGTCCATCCATCCATCCATGCATGGTTGCTCAGACGCGTTATATTATAGATAGGATACCATGATATTATGGAGATCAGATAGGATGGGATGAGCTTATTGCCACAAGCAGAAGTCTCACCATCTGCTTCCTCCCTCTACAAATCAATAATTGAACTATCATTATTCATCAGCTCGTACCTGACAGAATTACAATTAGGCCAATCTGTCTGCTTTCCAGGGAGTTACTTGCTTACATAATCATGCAAGTTTAAAATGTCACACTATTGATGATTCCTTAAACAAGGCATTGCACCAACTAGGTCTCACATTCCCATGTACCTGAGTACAGTATACTCCACATGTGTGATCTCCTGTCACTCCTGTCAGTGTGTCACGACACACTCTCACCGACTCCATATATAGAGATCTATTACTAACTATAAAACTTAACCTATATAGTATCATTCCCTTTTCTTTAACCCTAGCTGCCACTAACTGCATGTTTGTACGTCTTGGGCCGGATAATTTAATTAGTACTTTGTTTAGCGTATTGTATGTTCATAGATGTTGGTAATGCACCCAGAATGGCAGCTATTATTCTTAGTCCCAGCTATTATGCAGGCAACCTCGCAATTATGAAACTCGTTCTATTCGCCTCGCAACTATGAATGCTTGAACCTGGTCTATTCTTATCTTTATGTACCACAGTGATAAATTGCTGTCTCCTTCAAAAAATGTACTCTTTGTAAGTCGCTTTGGATAAAAGCGTCAAATGC
>PIJE02001627.1:60000-70000 GCA_002895965.2 Coryphaenoides rupestris
GTGTGTGTCTACGTGAGACAATCGACGTACCGGCATACCGAATTAGCAGATTAGATCCACTCATATGATGTGTAGGCTATTGTACGCGCAAGCACACACGCAGCTTAATCTTAGACCACTTGGTTCGGTATGTTGCTGCCACCACCTCGGCCCCACCGCCGCGCCGACCCCCTACCGTCCTCCTCCTGCCCCCTCGCTCCGCGTTCCTGCCGCCCGCCCCCCCCACTGCCCGTCCCCACCGCCCCCTGCGCCTCTGCGCCCGCGCTCCCCCCGGACCGCCTGCCGACCCATCCGACCGCCAGCCGCCCGTTCTGTCCCCGCTCGTCTCGGCCCCGGAACCCTCACCCCCCCTCCGGCCCCCGCCCGCGCCTGCGCGCACCGCGCAACCCCCCCATGTACCCCCCCCCCCCACGCCAGCCCACCCGCATGCAGCCAATCTTGGCGATCTTACAGTTCATGTTGCTTCCATCGTTGATATGTGTGTGTGTGTGTGTGTGTGTGTGTGTGTGTGTGTGTGTGTGTGTGTGTGTGTGTGTGTGTGTGTGTGTGTGTGTGTGTGTGTGTGTGTGTGTGTGTGTGTGTGTGTGTGTGTGTGTGTGTGTGTGTGTGTGTGTGTGTGTGTGTGTGTGTCTGGTTGCAGTGTGTTCTGTGTGTGTCTCTCCATCTGTGTGTGTGCAAAATGTTTATGGTGTTCTGCACATCTATCTTGTGTGTGTGTGTGTGTGTGTGTGTGTGTGTGTGTGTCTCCCTCCTCTTTTGTCTCTTTCAATTCATTTTATGACTTTTAATGTCTGTTGTACATTTGTATGTTCTATGTTTGTTTCATCATATTCTATGACTTCTCTGTATGTCGCATATTTGTCCTTATGAAGCACTTTCTGATCTTGTGTCCCTGAAAAGCGCTGTACAAATAAATGTCACTTACTTGCTCACCTCTCCTCCCTTTCTTTCCCTCCCCTCTCTACCTCTACCCTCCCCCACCCCCTCCCTCTCCCTATCTCCCTCTCTCCTCTCCCCTCTCTCTCTCTCCCCCACCCACCCCCCTCTCACCTAGCTCTCTCTCTCTCTCCCCCCCACTCTCACCTAGCTCTCTCTCTCCCCTTCTCTCCCCACCCACTCTCACCTAGCTCTCTCTCCCCTTCTCTCCTCACCCACTCTCACCTAGCTCTCTCTCTCCCCTCTCTCTCTCCCCTCTCACCTCTCTCTCTCTCCTCCTCCCTCCCTCTCTCTCTACCTCTCTCCCTCTCTACCTCTCTCTACCCTCTCTCTCTCTCTCTCCCCTCTCTCTCCCTCTCCCTCTCTCTCCCTCGTTCCCTCTCTCTCTCTCTCTCTCTACCTCCCTCTCCCCTGTTCCTTCTACCATATGTTATGTCTCAGGGGGACCCCTTCGCTGGCCTGGACCATGAGCAATGAGTCTACCGTCTGGAACATCCTACCAGAGAACTCCACGGTGAGTCGGCCTGTCAACATGGAGCCCCTTGTCAGAGAACGTGTTCATTTGTGTGTGTGTGTGTACTTGTGTGTGTGCACTTGTGTGTGTGCGTACTCGTGTGTGTGCGTGTGTGTGTACTCGTGTGTGTGTGTGTGTGTGTCCACCTCACTCTGCTTCCTCTGTCCGACGGACTAGAACATCCCGGTCTGTGGCTGCAATATAATTCAATCTCTTTTCTAATCGCGGTTTTAATTTCCCCCCCTCAAAGACATTACAATGTGACATCAGCGTATCCAGCACTTATTAGCAATGTGATTATTATTCCACACAGTTGTGGTTGTGTCCAAAACAGGACACAACACACAAACGAGCATTTGAGGTTTTAAAAACGTCAGCCAGAGAACATCCGGGAACACGACCTGGTTATGTCTCACACCACACACATCAACACAAACACAACACACACATACTCTGAGGTCTAATGCTGTGGTTCTCAAAACTGGTTTTTTACTAAAATGCTAAGATATTTCTTTTAGCCAAGTACGCCATTTAAGTTAAAGTGATATGCTGTTATTATTGGAAAGATGTTACCAAACTTGTAAGTGTGTTACGAAATCGCAATTAAGTTGGCATTCATTCATTTATTTAAGGTGGAATACTTTATTTAAGGTGGAATACTTTTACAATTGTTCATAAACAACACGACGTGTAAAAACAACAACAAAAAATGTCCGTTCGTGTTCTAACGTCCGAGTACCAGTCCTTCAAAGTACGCCATAGGATTTGAGAAACGCTGGTCTAACGGATAGGACACATGCCAGTGATGCCGTGTGGACCGCTGTGAGTCATTCACTTCATTTTTGCTTCACCAGTACTCCGAGGCTGGAACTTCTATTAAACACACAAACACATTTAAAATAGAAAAAAGGAGAGTGCATCATTTATCGAGTGGGCCCAGAAGGCTATTAGCCCCTTAATGTTTTTTGCTTTGATTCGGCGAAAAAGAGGTGTCATCGTCGTCGCCGTGCCTTTTCCATTTCCATTTCCCCGCTAATTAAAGGTATTGATGCGAGCGTGATTACAAAAATTGACAAAAATAATACCAACGCCCCCCCCCCCCTTGTCGGCGACGCAAACAGAGAACCCCCCCTAACGTTATTATATTTCATACAAAGGCCCGGAGAGCGTCCACCCCCTCGCCACTTGTGTGATGTATTCACTCTCGCCGGGAGCTTTTTTCCCGCGTCGAGGTGCACAGACAGGTTAATAGCCTGGTACCTCTTGATTAATGACGCCGGGGGAATTTATAGATCGGCCGCGCGCACCGAACTCTTCGGCTGCCGGGATGGGGAAGGTAACACGGCGCACACACACAACGCACAAACACACACGCACACACACCACAACATACGTAGGTGGTCATAACATGGGGCACTTGCAATGGTTGCCATATCATAACGTAGCCTAGAGAAGCACCTCTTTGAATCACTTACTTCGTCATGTGCTGAACATTAGCTTGACAACGCTTATTTAGCTCAAGCTTTTAAGGGACAACTTCAGGATTGTTCAATCGTGGATCCGATATTCCTATCATTGTGGGTTTGTGTGACGAATGCGGACAGCAAATGTTTAAATTGGTCCAGTCTTGAGCGAGAGCGCTTCGGAACATCGCCTGCAAAATAGGCGGCAAAATAGACCTTTGGGTCAATAGTGCCCTGTCAATATACAACCACTAAACATGCTTGTGGCTCAGAACAACAAGGATCCCTACAGATTAATACACCTTCTTTTTTTCTTTAACTTTCCCTTCATACTGTTCTTATTGTGTCCAACCAAGTCTCGCTCAAGGAGAAGTCTCGCTCTGAAATCTCACAAGTGTTGGGTTGTTGCAGGAAGAGAGCGGTGGAGATTTGACCGAGAGTTGGAGAGAGGAGCGCTGCCAAGGTGTTTGTTGTGTTGGACTACAGAAAGCCTGGTGTTACCGAAAAGACTTTCAAAGTCACAGCTGAATATTTAGCTGATTTTTGGCGACGCGGATCTTGTGAGATTTCAGAGCGAGGCTTCTCCTTGAGCCAGACACACACACACACACAATAACAAACAGACCAGATTAAGCAAAAGGTAGGAGAAAAAAAAAGTTGTATTTCTCTGTCGGATCCTTTCCCCGGTAGACATGGTCAGAATTAAAGATTCTCTGGTGCCGGGAGGTTGCTCAAAATACCAACAACATAAGAATAAAATCAATTGGATAATACATTTACAGTGTATAAGCCTAATCAAGTAACAATATAAAGATATATTTAGTTAAAAAAAAAAAGTTGGCAATGGTATTGAGAAGTAGTATTGCATATGATATTAGAAATATTGCACATGATCATGAAAGATAATATTGAAAGATAATATTGAGAAGTAGTCAGTGGCAAAAACAAGCACTGACATCTCATTTCTAAAACTGTTGTCTTTATTAGTTCCATTGACCCAAAATAATGGAAAAATAGGGTCCAAGGTTGAAATATCCCAAGTTATCCCTTAAAGTATCCTTCAAGTTAAAAATGTCACCGGTACTATGCGCCCCAGTGCCAGTGTAAAAGTGTAAAGCTTAAAATACTGGTATATATATTGGTACATTATATTTTGAACCAGTGGCTCGCTAGTAAAAACGGGGCATTAACTGTAAGAGCCTATAAATGGTGGAGCCACAAGTGGTTTCCTCAACGCTTTGACGTCCGTCCCTTTCTTTCCATCCCCCTTTTCTCCCCACATATTTCCTATTGCTTTTGCTGCAATCTATTTTGCTATTCTTCTCTCAACCACGCCCCCTACGGTTGCTGTCCCACCCGTGCAAACTTTTTTCTTAAAACGGAACAATCTTATTATCTTTTACATCGCCTTCAATTCAATTTACTCGGTGGACCTAGGATTTCTGCCGAACATCCCTGGACGGCGCGGACAATGGGGGGTCCGAGGTCAACACAATACAAACATCAATAGAAGCGGCAAATGAAACACGTAGCGCGTGTTCCCCATGTGCTAAATAAAGAAACAGTCCGGTCTTCTGTCCATTTCTTCTCGAATGCTCATCTGGCGTGCTCAGTAATCATGCCCGATGATTACTGAGCATTGTTTCCCTTCTTATCGTATCCTAGTGCTTGAAACCTGTTCTATTTAAATCTTACTGTACCCTCACAGCCATATATTGTAGGTCACCTTGGACAAAGCCCTCCGCTAAATCACATTTAACATTTACATTTAGGGCATTAGACGCTTTATCCAAAGGGAACTTACAAAGTGTACATTGTTTGAAGGAGAGCATACGTCGGCCCGGTACATAAAGATAAGAAGATGAGAGCTGTTTTCCAGCATTCATAGTTACGAGCTTAATAGAACGAGTAAATGCACATAAATGTACATAAATGTACGTGGAAATGTTAACGTATCAAAGCTTGTGATCCTGCCGTTCATTTTCTCGACGGTTATACTGGACTGCTATTGTGCTAGTGTGCTATAACCATAGACATAGTAAAATATAGCTATCACCCCATTTTCCCAAGGCTGAAGGAGCCCAGAAGGAAATGCTTCTACCTTCTGCCACGGTGCCCAGAACACCTGAGGCTCCCCATTCAACACAAACGTGGTTAGAAATTGTGTGTACTGATGTTATGGAGGCTGGGCTGGGCTGGCTGTGTGACTGATTGCTTGGCTGGTTAGTTATACCTTGCTGGTCTGTCTGTGTGTTGTGTGTGTGTGTGTGTGTGTGGTGTGTGTGTGTCTGTGTGTGCTGTGTGTTTGTGGTGTGTGTGTTGTGTGTGTGTGTGTGTGTTGTTCTCAGGGGGTCCCTCTAGGGGCCGCAGGGAGGCAGGACGGCTATGTGCTGCTCCTGTGTGATTCTCTCCCATCTTCCTGGTGGGAACGCTGTCACCGTCGCCGTCCTCCCTCCTCTTTCTGCCGCCCGCTGCTGTCGCCCGGTGGCAACGCTAACGCCAGGGTGAGGGCGCACGCCTGGTTACCAGAGGCTTGTTCTTTTATTCTTTGTGTTTGCTATTTCTGCACTATAGGATGAAATTTAGCTCCAAATCACCCGGTCCATCTATCTATCTCATCTATCTATCTATCTATCTATCTATCTATCTATCTATCTATCACTATCTATTCATCCATCTATCCCTCCCATATATCTATCTATTCAGCTCCGTCCACCCATCCATCTATCTATCTATTCATCCAGCCATCCGATCTGTCTATCATCCTTTTACTGGCTTCATGTTTTGGCTCACAAGGGCTGGAAGCCTTTAGCTTATTATAGTTGTAAGGCTGTCTGTCTTTGTGTCTGTCTGGCAGTCTTTGCCTTTCTCTCTCTCTCTCTCTCTCACTCTCTCTCTCTCTCTCTGATGTAACTGCCATGAAATAAGGTGAGCGTGAGTGACAGTAAATGTTGCTCCTCAGTGCGTTAAGGCAAAACACACACACACACACACGCACACACCACACACACACACACACACACACACTCACACACACACACACACACACACACACACACTCACACACGCACACACACACACACACACCTGCGTGCGCGTGCACTTTTCCTCCACCTTGTACTTCCCCCGCTCACCGTGAACGATGAAGGGGATTATGTGTTTGCGCTCGCTGTGTATAATTGCACACTAAGTAGGAACCATTAAAATTGCAAATGACGCAAATCACCTGTGCATCCTAGCCTGTGTACCTATTAAGACCTTCCCCTCCCCCCCCCAAGCTGATTAGAGAGAGAGAGAGAGAGAGAGAGAGAGAGAGAGAGAGAGAGATGGAGAGAGAGAGAGAGAGAGAGAGAGAGAGAGAGAGAGAGAGAGAGAGAGAGAGAGAGAGAGAGAGAGAGAGAGAGAGAGAGAGAGAGAGAGAGAGAGAGAGAGAGGAAGTGGTTCTGTCTCCGGCACGGAACAGTCTGTACTGCACACAAACCTCGCACTCCTCGCTCTCCTTTCTCTCCTTTTCTCTCTCTCTCTCTCTCTCT
This sequence comes from Coryphaenoides rupestris, assembly GCA_002895965.2. NCBI lineage: Eukaryota > Metazoa > Chordata > Actinopteri > Gadiformes > Macrouridae > Coryphaenoides > Coryphaenoides rupestris. The sequence continues at coordinate 66,447 of PIJE02001627.1, forward strand.
CTCTCTCTCTCTCTCTCTCTCTCTCTCTCTCACTCCGTCTGACACCATCACACAGAACCCAACCGTGCAACAGAACTCTGCTTGCAGCTTCAGTTGTGTTCAGAACTAAAACTGTTCCCCGCTGCGCTGGCTGGCTGGGGGTGTGTAGGGGGGGGGGGGGGGTAGGGGGGAGCGAGAGAGAGAGAGAGAGAGCGAGAGAGAGAGAGAGACGGGACCATGAAAAACACATTCAATATTCCTGCACCTTTTCATTCGTGATTCATCTGTAGTTTCGTTTTCAGCTGAAAGCAAAAAGAAACCCACCCAGTAAACAGACCAAGCAACACGCGCTCAACATGCTGTGGTGCCGTGCTGGGCTCCAGTCTAGCAGATGGCATCCCAGAGCCCAGCCTCCAATATACAGGAAGATGGCGTGTAGTGTAGTGTAGAGTAGTGTAGTAGTAGTGTTGTAGTAGTAGTGTAGTAGCGGAAGCCAGGGGAGAAGGGAGCAGGCATGGAGGCTGCAGAGGAGGAGGAGGAGGAGGAAGAGGAGGAGGCGGCGGGCGGTGTGCAGACCGGTACAAATGATGACTGTAATGAGATTTCAAAGCAGCCATCGGCTGTGATTAATCTCGCATCTCCCCAGCCTCAGCAGCCACACATGCTGGGGCTGGAGCTACGGCTAGGGAGCAAGCACACACACGCACACACACGCACACACACGCACACGCACACACACACGCACACACACGGGCGCACAGGCACACACACACACACTGTGCTACACTACACTACTCTACAGTACACTGCTGCACTACACTTGCACCCACAGCTAGTTGCATGGAAACAAAGGAATCAGATGGAGGGAGATGAGAGTGGAGAGGTTTGAAGGAGAAGAACATGAACCCGAACCCGAACCTGAACCTGGTGGGGGGGGGGATTCCGTCGGGATTAATAAAGTTTCTGTTCTATGCAGTTAAACAAGCATGCATGGAAAGACAACAGCATTAGATTAGATATTCAGGGGAAGGTCTCTCTCTCTCTCTCTGTCTCTCTCTCTCTCTCTCTAGACCCAATGCCCACAATTCTTTGAACTGAGGTATTGGCTCAATCATTGAAAACTGTGCGTTCGGCGTTGTCTTGTGTTCCTTGGATAAAACATAAATCATCATTTCCCCCCCCCCCCCCCCCCCCCCCCCCCCCCCCCCCCCCTAGATATGTGTTGCATTGTGTACAGTGCAGCTCTGTTTTCTCCGAAATAAAATCGCCATGCATGGAAAACACGATACAATTACGACGTCTAGAGAACCGACAGGTGAACACGAGTGTCATGTTAATCTGATGGTGTTGTCACATGCGTCTGCCTTTTGTGGTGATGAGTGATGGTTTCATGTGGTATGTGGTGGTGGTGTGGTGCAGATGTGGTGGTGGTTGGTGTTTGGTGGTGGTGTTTGGTGGTTGGTGTTGGTGTGGTGGTGGTGGTTGGTGTGGTGGTTGTGGTGTTGTGGTAGTCAGAGTCAAGAAGATTTCAAGTATTTGATAAGTCAAGATTAAGGTAAAGTTATGTGCCCCCCACACTCTGTCTGTCTGGTTGTACCCCAGGGCCAGCGATGACCCAGAGAAAACCAACACCACCTATCTGGAGGACTCCCAGCCCACGCACGGTAAGGCCGGACGGGGGGGCGCGGTGATGTGGCGATGTGGCGGAAATGGGGAGGCACAACGTAATGGCACACCTGGCACACCTTCATCATGTAGAGATAACGCACGTGAACTAAACGACGCTATGATCTATCTGCCTCATCAACGTTCGTCCAGAAATCACCATCAGGGTGGACGAGTCGGACTGCCTGTCCGCGGGGAGCTCGCACGACCAGGAAACGGAGCGGTTCCTGTCCACGGGGACCATGGGCCGACGTGTCTCCTTCAACGAGGCGGCGCTCTTCGACCACGGCAAGAAGGCCCAGGAGAAAGGTCGAAGGTCAGCCGGCGGCGCCTGGCGCTCAGACACCTGTCACACCTGAATCAGAGTCAGGTTTATTTCCGTAGTTTTTGCAAACAAGGAATGTGCTTTTGTGGGATTGGTGCATAACATTGAACATTAAACAGAAATTCAAAGAAATTCTACAAATATATATAAAATATAAGACCAGACAAATTTGTTGCTGTTTAGTGTTTTCAGCACTAAACAGCAACAACAAACCTAGTACTTCTTCCAGTGGTGGAAGTGTTACCATCAAATACACAGTATAAATGTAAAAAATACATTTGAATCTCCAAAGTAACGTAACTAACACTGTTGCATAAATGTAGTGGAGTATAATGTACAATATTTACCTCTGAGATGTAATGAAGTAGAAGTAGACGTCAAGTAAAGTACAGCACTTCTGATTTGCACTTAAATACAACACTTGAGTAAATGTACTTAGTTACTTTCCACCACTACTTCCACCACCAAAGTTCCTCGTCTGAACCAGCTCACCGTGAGAGTACATCATACAGGTAGTGAAGGTGTATCTCGTGGTTGGTTAAGCGTCAGGCGATAACTTCCGGCTCACTTGCGGACATTGAGGATCAAACCGACATCCTTTCGGCTTGGAATTGAACGCCATCGCCGCTGCGCTATCCAGCCTTGTTATCTCCTGTTTAACTCTCCTTCATCTTACACACACACACACCACACACACACACACACACACACACACACACACACGCACACACGCTAGCCTGGGTCCTCTCCCACCCGGATCAATGGACGTGTTTTTTTTATTCTGTCTCCATCTAATGGATGTGTCAGTGAATAAAGGGTTAAGTTAATGAGGTCAGCGGCACGCATCCGTCTGGCAAGAAAGCCTCTTCTCTCCACTCTGATGTCCGCGGGCTTCTAAGGGATTCTTCTGTTGGCTAAATGACAGCGGTTGGCTCCCGCGCGTCGGAGTTAAAATGTTTTCCTCTTTGAGGTTTTTTTTTTCGCCTGAACAAGGAACGCAATAAACAGGTTGAAGAGCAGAAACCAACAGGGTTTTGTTGTGGCGTCATTTGGATGAGAGTAGTAGGGGGGATGAGTCTTCAAATGGATGCCTGTGATGCACGATGCAATCTGCATAAATTAATTATCAGACATTTTGTAGCCTCACAAATCAGACTTAAGATCATAATCAGACTTTAGATTAATATCTAAAGTCTGATTGCGGATGAGATGAAATCCTGGGCGAACACAGTACCACTCTCTTTCTCTTCATATGTTTTGACCAATCGTGTCGCTGGAGGCAGGCGATCTGTGAGTGTGTAATTTCGTGAACAAATCAACGGAGAAATACGCGTAAAGTTAAACTCCCCTTCTGAACGCTTGATCCACGAGTGCAAAATGAAGTTTCTTCGGTAGAATCTCGAAAGAAAAGTCGGAAAAACGAAAGTAAGGAAAAAACGGTAAGCGAGGAAAACAGCAAAACGAGGTGTGACTCCGCCCCCCCCCCCCCCCCCCGTTGCAGTAGTCTAGTCTTCCCGCCCGGATCGCCCCGGATGACCCCACGCCTTTTTGGTCCCCGCCGCAGGTACCACCCATGACCGAGGGC